>JAFLJL010001042.1:123060-140560 GCA_018398815.1 Conus ventricosus
TTTAATCAAAATATGAAATACGGTTGTACGTACTTTTACGTGCACAGGAGTGAGAGCATGGTTTTGTTGCTTGTACTGGTGTGGAGAAAAAAGGTTGTGGGGTTTGCATGGCTTTACCACCTACCTTCTGAAATTAATGTAGCTTTATTAACTATCTTCTGTAATTATTGTAGCTTTACCAACTAACTTCTAGAATTGCTGTAGGTTTATCAACTATCTTCTGTAATCATTGTAGCTTCATCAACTATCTTCTATAATTACTGTAGCTTTATCAACTATCTTACATAATTATTGTAGCTTTATCAACTCTCTTCTTCAATATCTTTATTTCTGGTTCGGATAATGTGATTTCTGTGTTTACGTGTATATGTGCAGTTTTTCTGTGTATATGTGCAGTTTTTCTGCCATTATTTTACATTCACTTTTCACCAGATACACAAAACTGACTCTTTACCAATTATTTGTTAAGTATTGTATCTTTACCGTTTTGGAGTAAATTTTACCTTCTGTTTAATCAGAGAGTGGACTATATTTGCTTCTCTGCCTTCTGAGGGAGGTGGGTTTCATTGTCTGGACATTTGGTTCCCATCCAGCGAAAGTAAAAAAAAAGCTTTAGTAGGGAGAAACTCTAGGGAAAGCTTGACAGCAGAAGGTCTTCAGGAAGAAACCCCCCTCTCAGACAACCGTTTTGGCCCTGAATTCCTTACACTCTAAGGGGGCTGGGCCGTATGCAGGTCATGACTCCCGGATGCCCTTCTACTGTCAACGTTTTTTTACCTGACGCTGCCAGGATTTGAACTCGCAACTTTTGGATTGGTGGGCATCTCAGTGCGTGCCTTTTATTTTTTTATTTTCAGGATGGATGTCTTACCCCACTGCTAAACAGGACACCAGTTCAAAGTTGATGTCTTACCCCACTGCTAACAGGACACCTGTTCGAAGTTGATGTCTTACCCCACTGCTAACAGGACACCTGTTCAAAGTTGATGTCTTACCCACTGCTAACAGGACACCTGTTCAAAGTTGATGTCTTACCCCACTGCTAACAGGACACCTGTTCAAAGTTGATGTCTTACCCCACTGCTAACAGGACACCTGTTCAAAGTTGGTGTCTTACCCCACTGCTAACAGGACACCTGTTCAAAGTTGGTGTCTTACCCCACTGCTAACAGGACACCTGTTCAAAGCTGGGAATCAAGCCTTATGAAGTTCACTTTTGTTCCTCCTCGACTGGATCCAGATGGAACTCTTTCTGGCTGCCTCTGCCATTGGCGTCAAGGTGCTGGTCCTCTTCTTACCTGAAACCCTGAGCTGTTTCATGAAGTGATAGGCTGATGAGCTTACAAATTCCCCTGCCCCAACTTCTACGGCGAAGGCCTGGGCCTGGAAGCCAGATTCCCTCAAGCTGCTTGCTATACTGGCATACCTCTAAGTCTTGTAGACGTGAACGTGCTCTTTTCTGCTTTTGTATGGCACAGTGAATTTGGTCAGAATCATTTGTTTTGATGAACCTGAGTGGATCACAATACTGGTCTCGTGCCACTCTTCCTGATGATCGCCGGATGGTTCTCCCATTCTGGAAGGTCTACTGTGCTTCCCAGTCGTCTACTCAAAAAAGTCATGCGCATTGTTATTATTGCAAAATGTTATGCTTAGTCTGGAGTTTGTTTTGCATTGAACTTTAAATCTCTGTGCGATCTCACATTCTATATCAGACAGCTTTAAAAGAAAAAAGGGGGTGGCTGGATAATGACGACGTTTGTTCTATGATCGTTGATCCATTCTTTACACTGGTGTCCAGATGGAACAGATAATGACAGGTGCTTGAAGTTAAAAAAAAAAAAAAGACAGACATCACCAGTCCATGTGCCGTCTGATGCTGCTGTCGATTACATCTTCATGCAACGAGAACTGAACACACAGAATGCTGATGATGGAAGGTCTTTACTCGCAGCAGTCGTATTCATCACATTCAATGGACTTGAGGTCAAAAGTTAGGTTTCAAAACAGAGTGACTGAGGGCAGAAAATGAAGCAAACTTTAGGAAGAGAGGAGGTTAGTTACCGCCAAGGACATAGACAAACAAAGAACAGGTTTTGTCCTGTACTTTGTCTATGTCCTCGGCAGTAACTGACCCCTCTCTTTCTAAAGTTTGAGATCAAAAGCTAGTAAGTTGTATGACTTTAAGCTGCAAAGTTAAATAGGCAATCCAGAATTTGTTGTAGTTGTTTTATTTTTTGTTGTTGTTGTTCTTGTTGTTTTTGTGTTCGTGCTTCTTAACGGTACTGTAGAACTTATTGAATATCACAGAACGCGTAAAAGAGGAGTTGAAACGCTTATGGCCTGAAGCTGAACTGAATGCACGACAAAGAGTACTGATGTGATTGTTGCCAGGATGGTAGCCGCCCTAGAAATAACAACAGCAACGATCGTACACTGACAGGTCTGCTTATAACAATCACACTGTCAAGAGACGCACCAACTCTGACAGCAATGACACCAGCGAAAAGAACGGTCCCAACAACTGCAACACCAACAACATCATTATGGCAGACAACAGCAGCACTACCAAGCAGAAACAGCAAAACAAAAAGAAGCAGCTAGAGCTACAGAAAGCAAACACTAAAGGCAATGATAAAAATCCATATGAATAATCCTACTACAGGCACGACAACTACCAATTGTGATAGCACTTCCATCCTTGACAAGGTCGCTAATGGAAAAGACGCCCTAAAAACGAGCATCAGTTACAGTACCAGAGACAACTCCCAAACTATCCACCCACAAGCGGACTACGATATAGACAGCATCTGTCCAGGTGTGGAAGATTTGAAGCAACGTTTTCAGGTTGAAGTAGTGTACTATGGTAATGTGACAGACTGTGAACATACAATGCTCGACTTTCCTCGCGCCAGGGAGTGGTGCATGGCAGGTGTCACCATTCTGGAACATTCTGTCATGTACACGTTGAAGTGCCGGCACACTATGGCGTTATTGTCGCTGAGGCAAAGTTCAAATTTCCAAGAACTTGCCACCATCCCTCCTGGGCTGTGTACATGTATGACAGCCATCCCAGTCATCTTTTGCCGAATCCATCCGCTGCTCTGTTCGGCGTTACCTGCATGAGCAAAACGGCTTTTTCTGGCACGTTTTATTGGAGCACAAACCACACCTATATGTCCTTCTACAACAAGCCACAGCTTAGGCTGACTTTCAAGACAGATCCAGAAATAGGTCTGCAACAATTTGCTACAACGTCCAATGCTGGGTTTTTGAAAATAAAGGTTCCATGGGGGTTTTATTTGAACCAGATGGATTTCTGGGTGGACATTTCTGTGCCTACTGGACATATAGCCATCATTAAATTTAAGATTTTTGAAACTAAAGTAATGACCTGTCATATTCACAGCAGAATCTTCACTGATGGATATAATAGTAAGGCTGATACCGACATATCTGTCTGTGGCACACACAGTGACGTACCAAGCAAAGCATTCAACGCTTCACGCTTACACATTAATCTTCATATCCTGCAACAACGTCTACCTAAACCTCGTAATATTGTGGCCTACATATTTTACATGTTTTATGACCATTATCCATCCAAATTTGACTACAAGTTAGTCAGCCCTCAGTTTGACTGCAACATGTATGGGGAGTATAGAGGTAAGCCATGCTCTAGAGCAACATATTGTGAAGATGGAGAAAGTGAAGCATTACATTGTCCGTTATACTCCTCCGGCTGTAGGGTGTGGGTGGAAATGACAAACACATGTCTGCATGTTGTGACACACACCCGGCAGGTTTCTTCTAAACGTGCCGAGTTCTTGTGCAAAAGCCTAGGTGGAAATCTTGCGAGCATCAAAACAGTACCAGAACATGTCTTTATCAGAAAACGACTGGAAATCTTGCTGCTCAATAGTGGAAAGGTGCACATTGGTTTCATTGGTGGCTCGAACACGGTCCCTTTTATGTATAGAACGTTCTATAAATGGTCTGATAACACAATTGTCTATTCTTTTTACGGGAGTACATATCAAATTGATAGACTGGATCAGAGTACATGTCCTAGATCTGGAACGTTAGGTTATCATCCGGAATATCTGTCGACATTAGTGGTCGCGCATCGTCACTTTACGTTCTTTGTGAATACGAGTCACGGATCCAGAAATGGCCGACCTTTAAAAATACATCGCTCCTGGCTAAACGCCACAAACCACCTGCATGGAAAAGAGGAGACAGACGGCTGGCTTACTGCCCAGGGGTCACTGGACACACAGGTTTTTGGTGTGCGATGTTCAGAGTCACTGTGGGCAAGTTCAGCCCGCCTCAGCTTGCTGGCTGTGCCACGCCTGTCAGCGAAACATCTCCGGGCAGCACGCCCTGCCAAAACATCCCGCCACAACTGTTGTCATGTTTCCCTGCGACGACGACTTCACGACAGTCCCTTACACTGTGGTGTGTGACTTCAGGCCTGACTGTCCAGACGACAGTGACGAGTCGTTTTGCCGCCACCCTCCCTGTGAGGGTTTTCAGTGCGGCAGTGGGCAGTGTGTGTCCCTGGATAAACGCTGTAATCACTATTCCGACTGTCTGGACGATTCTGATGAGAGTAACGAGGAGTGCGGGTGTGCGAAAGCATCAACTCATGTTCTACAGCAGCAGCACCTGTATCTGATTAACCTGGATGGCGCAGGTTACTTCGTTCCTGAGAACCTTGGAGCCAACGAGTCGTGCCCTGACACACACTTTCCCTGCACAGGTGGACCAGTAGGCTGTCTGCCTGTCTACACACGCTGCAACGGAATCTACGACTGCCTCCACAGAGAGGATGAACAAGGCTGTGAGCGTGAGCTGTGTCCAGGGTATTACCGGTGTCGGGGCTCCACAGTGTGTCTGCACGTGCAATACATGTGTGACGGTTGGGGGCAATGTCCTCAGCGTGACGACGAACAGCTGTGTGACCTTTCCTGTCCTGGGGGCTGTCGGTGTCAAGGTCTTTCCTTTGTGTGTCTTCATCCTTTCTCTGCTCACCTCTACCCCAGCCTTCGATACCTGGATGCTATGGGTTCGGGGATGACGTTATCTGATCTGGAAAACAACGTGCATCTTGTTCGAATGTCACTTTCCGACTGTTCTCTCGTTTCTCTCTCATTCATGTTTTTTCCCAATATGAGGTTCATTGATTTGAGCAATAACAACTTCAGAAGCATTAGAGTCAATGCTTTTCTAACAATGCCCAGTCTACGTGTCCTCTTGTTGTCAAACAATCCCTTGGTGTCACTGATACAGGAATCCTCCAACCTGACTCAAAATGCACTAAAGAAAATCGATTTCTCTCACACCTGCCTCAGAATGTTTGACAGTGAAGCTCTCATGTCCTTTCCAAATATTGAGTCACTGAATATCTCGTTTTCAGACATACACGGTATAGGACCAGGAGGCTTTCGAGGGATACCACAGATAAAGGAATTAGATGTCAGAGCAAACAAACTCAACAGTTTCCCCTTTGACATATTCTTGGGACTAAATCTCTTATCCACCATACATTCCTCTAGTTACAAACTATGCTGCCAAAGATTAATTTCCACTACTTTGAGAGAACCTTTCTGTGGTGCACCATCACCTATACTGTCATCGTGTGAGAAATTGATATCATCAAAGCTGTTCACGTTTCTGTTTTGGCTACTCAGTGTTCTCGCTGTGTGTGGAAATGTGGTCTGTTTCATCAGTCAGTACACAACCAACACATCTTCACAGGTTCACTTTTCTGTGTGTATCACCAGCCTACAGTGCAGTTACTTGTGCATGGGTGTCCACACTAGCATCATCAGCGTAGCTAACGAACTGTTCGGGAACGATTACCTTACGTACGAAAATGCATGGACTGAAGGCATCCCCTGTAAAATGGCTGGCTTTGGGTGCCTTCTCTCAGGTGAAGTGTCACTTCTGGTAGTCTGGTTTCTGACATTAGATCACGTCGTCATCTTCTGTCTGTCTTCCACTCTCCCAAAGCTGACCACAATATCCGTGTATATGGCTCAAGGGATGATTTGGTTCCTGGGGTCGTTTCTGGCGTCTCTACCCCTTCTTCCGTGGCTGTCCAAGCCCCGGTCCAACATGCCCATGGGTTCATGTCACTTGGTACTGCTCGACGCGCACAGCTCTGAGCAGACCTCTGGAGTGGATGACTTCTTTGTCGTGTTCAATGCCTGTGTCTGCCTGGTCACCAGCATCGGTCAAGTGGCCATCTGCAGGGCAAGGCCAAAGTACAGGATCATGGCAGACGGGGCAAAGAAGTCTGCTCTGTCTTCACAACCCTTGGTCACAACGGTCAGTGTCACGACAGTTCTCTGTTGGTTCTCCGTCATCGTCACGAAGGCTTTGGTCCTGGTTGGCGCCGATGTTCCTGAAGCGTTTCAGGTGATACTGGTTGTGTGTGTGACCCCTCTCTGTGCAGCTCTGTACCCTCTGTGGTACTGGCACAGCCTCATCAGTGACCGACGGCAGCTGGAGAAGGAACGACGTGTGCTGCAGATGTTGACAGCTCGGAGGTCAAGGTCAAACAAGCGTCAGGCCCAGAGCTGCTAAGAACGAACTGTTCTGCTGATAGCATGATCCAACTCTGCTCTCAACTCAGAATGAATATAAATTAAATATGATAAACAATATTGCAAGAGAGAATATGAATATCAAATCCCGATACCTAAATGCTCATATAAAGTAATCAACACATTAAACATAATTTTCATAAAATAATGGTGCTTATCTGTGTTTGTAAAACACACACACACACACACACACACACACACACACACACACACACACACACACACACACACACCACACACACACACACACACACACACACACACACACACACGCGCGCGCGCGCGCGCGCGCACGCCTGGTGGAAAATATTAGAATATTGGATAACATCTCTTTCAATGTAGCAGGAATTAAGCACCTGACGATGATGCATCCGTAGCTATTAACTGTAATTATTAATGTTTGTCACATATTCATTTCATAACTCTGCAGACTTCTAAAGGATGCTACTTAGGCAGTAAACGATTAAATTAAATTGAAACGTAATAGCACTGGATGATCTGAGTCATATACTATACCCAAAAAGTTTTCCATCTGGACCAGACATAATTTAAATAATAGGCTCATCTCTGATTAATGAATTTACCGACAAACGAATTCAATGATTCACTCACCACTGAACATCACACACACACACACACACACACACACACACACACACACACACACACACACACACACACACACACACACATAACCAGGACAACAAAGTTACCTTTTGTTAAATAGAATAACTAAATACGCAACTGACAGGCAAGTGACTAAAAGTACAAACCAAGAAAGGAAATTATGTAACATCATCCTGTCCAATGACAAAATCAGAATATGTCAGCTCACACACTCTCCCAAACGTATGTGAATATTGGTCTACATCTTTCGAGTCGATCGCAAACTCCCAGAAACAACTAAATATTTGCCTCGAATACCACCCGAAGACCTGAAAATAGACCTGCAGTTTACACTAACTTTGCCCACCTTTTTGCTTTTAAATCAATGTATTCATCTGTTGCCAGCTTATACAGAGTCTATCCATCTGCATATGTGCTGCTGCATTCATATACAGCTTGGTAGTTGTGAGTTTGGAAGTACTGGTAGTTGTAGTGGTAGCAGTAGTGGTGGTGGAAGTGGTAGTGATGGTGGTGGTGGTTTGCATTGGTTTCCTAATTATAAGCCTCGCGACCTATAAACGTTTCATCATGGTTAAAAATGGCTTGAACTGGGATCTGTTCACATAAATTATGACATAAATCGTTCAGTCTGTTTACAGTGGAGGCAAAAAAAAAAAATTCTTCAAATCTTGGAACTTTGTTCAGAAGATTTTTTTAATATCTGACGTGAGCATGAAGTTCATTTCAATGGCTAACAAACTCTATGAAAACAAAACCAAAAAAAAAAGATTGTTTGTCCGATAGTGTTCATTATACATTTTGACTTCCGAGTTTCTGCTCCTGCACTGTGGAACAGAAGAAAATCAGTCCACAGGAATGCATCGGCACCATTAGAAATCTTGCAGGTTTGAATAAGATCGTCTCTTGGCTTTTTCCCCAACTGCTTACGTCATGTGGTATCACAGCTTGTCCCGCTGTCATTTCGCTTTGCCAAAATGACGTAGACGAAGGATGCAAGACTAAGTCGTGACATCACAGTTGTTTGTTTGTTTGTTTTTGTTTGTTTGTTTGGGTTTTTTTCCGTGTACCACGCAAAGCTGGAAGAGGAGGGTGAAAGTGGCTTGCATATGATTCATAAATTTTCGGGAAACTTTCCTCGCGAATCGAATCCCATACTGTTGGTGTGCCTGTTTTCAACTCGCCATTGCTGATTTAGAAACTAGACGTTCTAAGGCAACACCAGGAATCTGTCAACGAGACTTACCCAAATGCCTTCCCGATGTTGTCTCAGATTGTTACACCTGACAGTAACTGTATGCCAGACAACAGGAGGGAATGCTGTCTGACGATGAACACAGAGAGCTGCAGGAAATGCTGTTTGACGATGAATGCAGAGAGCTGCAGGGAATGCTGTCTGACGATGAATACAGAGAGCTGCAGGAAATGCTGTTTGACAAGGAATACAGACAGCAGCAGGGAATGCTGTGTGAAGAGGAATGCAGACAGCTGCAGAGGAAGCTGTGTGATGAGGAATGCAGACAGCTGCAGGAAATGGTGTTTGACAAGGAATACAGACAGCTGTAGGGAATGCTGTCTGATGAGGAATACAGACAACAGCAGGGAAAGCTGTCTTGACGAGGAATGCAGACAGCTGCAGGAAATGCTGTTCGAAGAGCAATACAGAAAGCACCATGGGAAGCTGGTTTGATCAGGAATACAGACAGCTGCAGGTGAAGCTGTCTGGCGTGGGATACAAACAGCAGCAGGGAAAGCTGTCTGGCGAGGAATACACAGAGCAGCAGGGAAAGCTGTCTGGCGTGGAATACAAACAGCAGCAGGTAAAGCTGTCTGGCGAGGAATACAGACAGCAGCAGGGAATGCTGTCTGGCGAGGAATACAGACAGCTGCAGGGGATGCTGTTTGATGAGGAGTAGAGACAGCTGCAGGGAATGCTGTCTGACGAGGAATACAGGGGTTTACCAGGGGTTCTGGTTTGTTGTTGTTGTTAGCTTTGTGTCCTGTTTGCCATCGGTCGAGTAGCCCAGGACTGAATCAATTCACAGATGACGAGGGGAGATGATTAGTATCGTCGCCTTTCACTACACACAGTCCCGTTGGGCAGATAAAAGTCATTCACTACGTCCTGTTTATGTCACTGGCTGTCTTATGGACTCCTGTTTGCGGGGTTAGCTATCTCTTTGCCGCACTCCACTACTAACGGTGTCACACTCTACAGGGTGACGCACACACTAGAGAGGGGATTTGCATGCAGGCCTGGGCTATGTTCAAGCAGTTGTTATTAAGAGTACTTATATACCAGCTGCCGTGGCGAAGTGGTTAGCGTCGCGGACTCCCGGCTGGGAGGTCGTGGGTTCGAATCCCATCAGAGTCATGTGGGTTTTTCTGCCCCAACCGGCTCCTACCCAGAGTTGAATTTGCTGCGGACTCAGTTGGGAAGACTGGGACCACACAGTCGAGTTTCATCCACTTAATTGATGCGTTTCTGAGAGTGTTGCTCAAATTTCCTGACCAACACTGCAGGTGCCTGTATCTCTCGGGCCTGGTTGACGCCGGGATATATTATGAAAGGAAGCGTAGAGTACAGCCCTGTCATGTGGTCTCAGACCGAAATGGAAATCCGTAGCATCATCTTAATCATCGTCGTTCTCATCGATCAGCATTAAAAAAAAATGTCTCAAGCTCTGTGGTCTTTCATGCCTGCTCTCATGGTGACTTCAATTTTGATGTCCTCTCCACGTCTGTGGCCTTGGTTTGGTTCTGTCAGGGTCACTGGTATCGGCGAGTCCATGGGGCTGTCAATGATTCATTCACCACTGAACATCGCACACACACACACACACACACACACACACACACACACACACACACACACACACACACACACACACATAACCGGGACAACAAAGTTACCTTTTGTTAAATAGAATAACTAAATACGCAACTGATAGGCAAGTGACTAAAAGTACAAACCAAGAAAGGAAATTATGTAACATCATCCAGTCCAGTGACAAAATCAGAATATGTCAGCTCGCATACTCTCCCAAACGTATGTGGATAATGGTCTACATCTTCCGAGTCGATCGCAAACTCCCAGAAACAACTAAATATTTGCCTCGAATACCACCCGAAGACTTGAAAATACACCTGCAGTTTACACTAACTTTGCCCACCTTTTTGCTTTTAAATCAGTGTATCCATCTGTTGCCAGCTTATACAGAGTCTATCCATCTGCATATTTGCTGCTGCATTCATATACAGCCTTGTAGTTGTGAGTTTGGAAGTAGTAATAGTTGTAGTGGTAGCAGTAGTGGTGGTGAAAGTGGTAGTGATGGTGGTGGTGGTTGGCATTGGTTTCCTGATTATAAGCCTCGCGACCTATAAACGTTTCATCATGGATAAAAATGGCTTGAACTGGGCTCTGTTCACATAAGTTATGACATAAATCGTTCAGTCTGTTTACAGTGGAGGCCAAAAAAAATTATTCAAATCTTGGAACTTTGTTCAGATTTTTTTAATATCTGACGTGAGTATGAAATTCATTTCAATGGCTAACAAACTCTATGAAAACAAAACAAAACACAAAAAATTGTTAGTCCGATAGTGTTTATTATACATTTTGACTTCCGAGTTTCTGCCCCTGCACTGTGGGACAGAAGAAAATCAGTCCACAGAAATGTATCGGCACCATTAGAAATCTTGCAGGTTTGAATAAGATCGTCTCTTGGCTTTTTCCCCAACTGCTTACGTCACGTGGGATCACAACTTGTCCCGCTGTCATTTCGCTTTGCCAAAATGACGTAGTCGAAGGATGCAGGACTAAGTCGTGACATCACAGTTGTTTGTTTGTTTGTTTGTTTGTTTGTTTGTTTTTGTTTGTTTGTTGTTTGTTTTTTTTTCCGTGTACCACACAAAGCTGGAAGAGGAGGGTGAAAGTGGCTTGCATATGATTCATAAATTTTCGGGAAACTTTCCTCGCGAATCGAATCCCATACTGTTGGTGTGCCTGTTTTCAACTCGCCATTGCTGATTTAGAATCTAGACGTTCTAAGGCAATACCAGGAATCAGTCAACGAGACTTACCCAAATGCCTTCCCGATGTTGTCTCAGATTGTTACACCTGACAGTAACTGTATGCCAGACAACAGCTGGGAATGCTGTCTGACGATGAATACAGAGAGCTGCAGGAAATGCTGTCTGATGATGAATACAGAGAGGTGCAAGAAATGCTGTTTGACGAGGAATACAGACAACAGCAGGGAATGCTGTCTGAAGAGGAATACAAACAGCTGCAGAGGAAGCTGTGTGATGGGGAATACAGACAGCAGCAGGGAAAGTTGTTTTGACGAGGAATGCAAACAGCTGCAGGAAATGCTGTTTGGTGAGCAATACAGAAAGCACCACGGAAAGCAGGTTTAATTAGGAATACAGACAGCTGCAGGGAAAGCTGTCTGATGAGGAATACAGACAGCAGCAGGGAAAGCTGTCTGACGAGGAATACAGACAGCAGCAGGGAATGCTGATTGACGAGGAATACAGACAGCACCATGGGAAGCTGCAGGGAAAGCTCTCTGATGAAGAATACAGACAGCACCAGGGACTGCTGTTTGACAAGGAAAACAGACAGCACCATGGGAAGCTGTCTGACGAGGAATACAGAGAGTTGCAGGGAATGCTGTTTAATGAGGAATACAGACAGCTGCAGGGAAAGCTGTCCGACGAGGAATACAGACAGCAGCAGGGAATGCTGTTGACGAAAAATACCAAGAGCAGCAGGAAATGCTGTTTGACTAAGAATACAGACAGCGACAGGGAATCCTGTCTCACGAGGAATACAGACAGCAGCAGGGAATGTTCTCTGACGAGGAATACAGAGAGCACCACGGGAAGCTGTTTTGACGAGGAATACAAACAGCTGCAGGGAAAGCTCTCTGATGAAGGATACAGATGGCAGCAAGGAATGCTGTCTGATGAGGAATAACACAGCTGCAGGAAATGCTGTTTGACAAGGAATACAGACAGCTGTAGGGAATGCTGTCTGATGAGGAATACAGACAACAGCAGGGAAAGCTGTCTTGACCAGGAATGCAGACAGCTGCAGGAAATGCTGTTTGGCGAGCAATACAGAGAGCACCACGGGAAGCTGGTTTGATCAGGAATACAGACAGCTGCAGGGAAAGCTGTCTGACGAGAAATACAGACAGCTGCAGGGGAAGCTGTCTGACGAGGAATATAGACAGCAGCAGGGAATGCTGTCTGACGAGGAATACAGGGGTTTACCAGGGGTTCTGGTTTGTTGTTGTTGTTAGCTTTGTGTCCTGTTTGCCATCGGTCGAGTAGCCCAGGACTGAATCAATTCACAGATGACGAGGGGAGATGATCAGTATCGTCGCCTTTCACTACACACAGTCCCGTTGGTCAGATAAAAGTCATTCACTACGTCCTGTTTATGTCACTGGCTGTCTTATGGACTCCTGTTTGCGGGGTTAGCTATCTCTTTGCCGCACTCTACTACTAACGGTGTCACACTCTACAGGGTGACGCACACACTAGAGAGGGGATTTGCATGCAGGCTTGGGCTATGTTCAAGCAGCTGTTATTAAGAGTACTTATATAGCGTCTATCCATGGCCAGAGACCAAGCTGTAAGCGCTTTAGAATCTGCACTCGTTTACACGACAGGCTGCCTTCCTGGGTAGAGACAACTGAAGAGGTACCTGCTGGCGCTTCATTCAGTCGTTTCCCGTGTTATTCAGTCAATATATTGTTCTTTCAATTGAACAACTCTTTCATTCTTTCCTTTTTTCACGCAGAGTGCATGCTATGTGTAACGTGTCATTTATGCCGATGGCCAATCTGGCCTCTTCTTCCGAAAGTTGGTGATGGGATTTTACATATGTACAAGATGTTATGCATGCGTCCACACATGGAACCTCAGTTTATAGTCTCTTTGAAGGACACTTCGGGAAATGGAGTGAGAACCAATGTAAATTCCGAGGGAAAAATCTTCCTGTACCGAAATGGCCCAGCAGAGATTTGAACCCGCATCCCCAGCATCACCAAGAGTACAAGTCTGGCGCTCTACCAACCAAGCTTTTCCTGTCCCGAGGCAGTTGGCTAACCTGGCCAAAAAGCTGACAACAGTGGCTTCCGAGAGAGTGGGCCATTCAGTTGAACGCTGCTTTCATGGCGCGAGGTGGTTAGTGTGCTGTGCACGCGACAGGGACTCCGTTGAAGGTGACTGAGAGGAAAGCGAGGCGAGACACTGATCTTCTCCCTCTTGATCTACGATCCAATAGTAGAAAGAAACTCGTGGAGAGCGTGGCAGCAGAGACTCCTCAGAAGAGAAGCCCCCTTCAAGCAAGTGTTTCGGCCCTTATCTCCTGACACTCTAGGGGGGTTGGGCCACACCCGGTTCATGACTCCGGATGTCCCTCTGCTGCCCCTTTTTCCCCATCTTGGGATGAGCCATGGCTGGAATTCGAACCCATGACCCTCTGGACATGCTCATTTTCCACTTAATGACTCGCACTCTAACCACCGAGCCACTGGGACACCTGATATTTGTAGGAAAGTTAAGCCTTATGAAGCTCACTTTTGTTCCTCCTTGACCAGATCCAGCATGAACACCTCTCTGCCGCTTCTGCCATTGCTTTCAGGGCTCTGGTTTTTTCCCTCCCTGCAACTGAGAGCTGTTTCATGAGGCTGTATGCAGACGTTCCTACAAACCCCCAAGCTCCAATTTCTGCAGTGAGGACTTTGACCTGGTAGCCTTCTCTCCTCAGGCTGGTTGCCAGATGAGAATACTTTTCAGTCTTGTAGATTTGAGCTGCCTCCATTCAGTTCTCATATGGCACTATGAGCTCGATCATGATCAGCTGCTTGGTTGACTGAGAGTGGACTACTATGTCTGTTCTCATGCCACTCTTGCTGATGATCTCTGGGTGACTCTTCCATTCTGGGAGGTCTGCAGTGCACTCCCAGTCATCTGCCCCGTCCAGCAGACTCTGCCTGCATGTTCCGAGTGGCACTGTTGTTCTTGGCCATGATTTACTGCCTCCTGCCGTGAAGAATGTTGCGGGTGCTTTTGGAGTCCTGATTTGCCCTTTCGTGGTGTTGGTATTAGCCCAGACGACTTGTACAATCTCTTTGAGTACTTGGTTGTGCCTCCATGTGTACCTTCCTTGAGCCAGGGCTACTTTACATGAGATTAGGACATGCTCCACTGTTTGTTTTTCATGTCAGAGGGGGCATGCAGGATCGTCTGTTTTTCCCCACTTCACCAGGTTTGCGTTTGAGGGCAGAAGGTCATATGCAGATATGAGAATGAAGCTGATCCTGAGAGGGGCCATGTGCCAAATGTCATTCCAAGTGTGACCTCTTTGGAGTGCATTCTCCCACGTTGTCCATTGCCCATGCTGGCTCTGCTGGACTGTTTTTTGAGTCTTTTTTGGTCTTCTTCTTTTCTCATCTCCTGAATCATCATGTCTCTTTTGGCTTTTCCTTTGGCCTTTGACCACCATTCAGTTTTGGTCACCCCCAGTCCTTGTCTGTTGGTCTGTGTTTGTCCTGTTATTTCTCTGATCTTGAGACTTTCTTTTGCAGAATCCATCGCCTCTTGAACTTTCCATTTTCTGCCTGTCTTCAGCTGGGGCTTGATTGCTTCTACCACCTTGTCTCCTGAGTCCTCCAGCATGCTCCAACAACACAAAGACTAGTTGAGATGGCGAATTTTCTTGTTTTTAAGAGTTTCTATCGAGTTCTTGTCTGCTGATCATTTTGTCAAATGAGCAATCTAAGCCAGCAGCGTCATTCTTTGCATGGCTCGTGATGGCGTCAATATACATGTTTCGTCACTCTAACAGTTCGTTAAATGGGAACCGTTTTTGAAGTAGACTTGAGAGGACAGTACATCGCAAGCTTGGTGGTTCTCTGAGAGGACAGTACATCACAGGCTTGGTGGACAGTACATCGCAAGCTTGGTGGTTCTCTGAGAGGACAGTACATCACAGGCTTGGTGGTTCTCTGCTTTATTGGTGTGCAGATGAATGAATTTCAAATTAGATTGAAGGGATCACTCTTGCAAATGCTGTTAGATATCCTGATCGCTACATCATTCAAAATCTGTTTTTGTGGTAGGTCACACAGACACAGACATACAAGGAGACACACACACACACACACACACACACACACACACACACACACACACACACACACGCACACGCTCAGAGGCACAAACACACAGAGCCCGCGCGCATACACACATACACTCGCACTCACGCACGCATACACGCACGAACGCACGCATGCATGCATGCAGGCATGCACGCATTCACGCACGCACACACACACACACACACACACACACACACACACACACACACACACACACACACACACCGCACACACGCACACACATACACATGCACCCACGCACGAACACATGCACGCACAGAGAGAGAGAGAGAGAGAGAGAGAGGAGAGAGAGAGAGAGAGAGAGAGAGAGAGAGAGAGAGAGAGAGAGAGAGAGAGGAACCACTCTCTTCTATCTTCTTTCCGATTCCAGTGTGACATTACTCCAAGACCCGGACACGTCTATAGACTTTCTTTTTTTCCATAGGCCGATAAGAAGGGCTGAGGTGGAGACTACGTCTGACTCATCCGTTGTTTGCCCACCACCACGCCGTGTCTTGGTACCACACGGAGGACTGTGGCATCTGTGTTTGTTAGTTTGTTCATTCCTTTGTTTTGTATGCTTGTTCGTTCGTTTGTTGGTGTGTTTGCTTGTTTGTTTGTCTGGCTTGTTGTGCAGGTAATGCAGGGTACCGTTTTTGGTCCCGTGTCTGTCTCCCTGCCTGCCATGTTTGTTTCGGTCCGTCTGTCCTCTTGTCTATCCTGGTTTGTTTGTTTGTTTGTTTTCCGATCTGTCTTCTAACGTGTTGGGTTAACTTGAGGTCATTCACAGAGCTGCCGAGGTACTCTGATCGATACACTTGCTTGGGGAGAAGAGGAAGGCTTGTGTGATTTCGTTTGTCAATAGGACAACTATGTTTAGATATGGACGAATGAACGAACGAACGAACGAACGAACGAATGAATGAATGAATGAATGAATGAATGAATGAATGAATAATGAATGAATGAATAAATAAATGAATGAAAAATGCACAGTTGGTAATAAATATATGTTTGTAAATGCAGCACCAGGTATCAAGTGGAGGGGCTGTTCACATCGTCTTGGCCATGACTTGACTTCAAAGAAAAGTCTAGTTTTACTACTTCCCCCCTATTCTTCTTCGGTTTCTTTTATTTATTTAATTATTTTATTCTTCAACGGATCTTAACAGAATCCAACTGTTTCAACTTTTTCTTTCTGTTTCCCTGTAAGCGGCCTCTATACATGCTCAGAAACCCATAATGTTACACACACACACATACAACACACACACACACACACACACACACACACACACACACACACAGACACACACACACACACACACACACACACACACACACACACACACACACACAGAGCAGCAGCAGAAGCAGCAGCCTTGGCAGAGTGGTTAGCATTGTAGATTCCTAGCTTGGAGGTCATAGTGTCGATTATCATCAGAACCATGTATAGACGTGCGCGCGCACGTGTATGTGTGTGTGTGTGTGTGATCCCGACCGACTGCGACCACAGTTGAATTTGCTTCAGGCTCAACAGACAAGACAGAAAACCACACAGTTCAGTTTCAACCACATAATGGATGCGTCTCTGAGAGTGTTGCTCACGTTTCCTGATCAACACAGCAAGTGTCTGTATCCCTGATTGGTCAGACTAAAGGGTACTCCGATTGGCAAACAGTAATACGTCTAGGACGATTGAGATTTCTTCAGCAGACAACACGTCTTACGTCTCAGCGCGTCCGTCTGCTCCATCTTTCCATCCTTAAGCAAAGCTTTTGTTTGTTGCCATCGGAGTCGTACAGCCAAGAATGCAGCCACAAAACACCACAGAGAAGTTGAAATCAAACACGGATAGTTTTCGATTTAAGCGACAAAAACTTGATGTTCTGAAAGCCCGAATTAAATCTCCCCCCCCCCCCACCCCCCACCCCCAAACAACAGCCCACGGCTATCCTAAACATGTTGCACGCACGTGCATTAGAAACTGCATGCTCTTCCTACTGCGGGCCCAATCTCTGGTCTGGACAACAGACTGAGGAGAGAGAGAGAGAGAGAGAGAGAGAGAGAATGAACGAGTTGATTTCA
>JAFLJL010001042.1:145560-165912 GCA_018398815.1 Conus ventricosus
AAACATACACCCTTTTTTCTTTAAGTTCTAGAAAATTTATAGTAATTATAAGATTTGCCTCATTAATTTTTAACTTAATGCCAAAATTGCTAAATACTTCTCTTAAAGAACAAAAGTTGTAGTAACCATCAGGTATTTTTAAATGTTTTATTAGATTGCCTTGCCCATCCTTAATATCCACCCAGTTATTCTTATCTTTTTCAGATATGTTAATCCATTTTATTTTAAACCCAATTTCTCTAAGGGCAACCCTACAATCACCGCGCCTATTTTCAATTGGGTACGTTAAGAACACACGCTCGTTTTGCTTGGTTATATAGATGTACATCCTTTTTATAACTATTTAAAAAATTAATTTAAAAAATGGAACCATTTAAATTTAACGAAAGTGCTACTTACATGTAGGAGCGTTTTATAATCCCAAATCTTTAGACTTCAGCAATCTAACCATTGCAGTAGATGGATCATACGGCTTCCAAGTTAGGCTTGTAAACCCACTAACTAGATATTTAAATCCGCCAATAAAGAATGATAGAGTGCCATCGGCATGGTCATCCCAACCTATGATGTTTTACCAGAATCAGCTAAATTTTGCTATTTACTGCGCAACTACTGGCTGCGGTGTTTCATATGCAAACCATTTAAACCACCCCAATCTTTTAGTAAGGTCAGTATATAACTTTCATGTTTATTACCAGTACAGACGAATACTAACTGAACTACAAGTATGCCTCCCAAGCGACAGCGCGTTTAATCCATTCAACAGCCCAATGGACAATAATGCATATGAAAGAATCGCCAATGAATTTAACATTAATCCTTCAACTGACTTTAGACAAAAGTTAGACCGCAATCATGGGTTAGGCACATTGTATTTGTGGGGTGTAAAAAGAGAATATACTTATGACTACTGGCCTGGTCATACTTCTTTTCAACCAGGCAAACAAGTTCGATTAGGGTCGATTGAACAAAACATCCTAATGCTTGGGCAACATTTATCTTAGATGAAAGTAAAGGCCTAACAATGCCAGGAGTGCAAAGACTCAATGACTCCATACGGACATACGTTTGGTGTCTGTTAGGAGCACAAGCACAGACTAAGTCTAGCATAGTTGATCAATCTACAGGCTTTGATGCCAGAAAACAATTTCTAGCCAATTTAGAAGATGCATTAACTCTGCTGTTGATTTTGCCTGCCAGCATACAAAGGTATCAAGACGTTCTTGCACATGCTAGGTCAAAGGTTGACTTTGTTGTAGGCCATGGATTATACATGCTACCCTCTGACCTTATACTACAGATTGGTATGATACAGAATTATAACAATGAAATCATCATAGCTGGAGACGATCAAAACTTAGGGCACAATCAAGGTTTAAACACAAGGCCCGCTCCATCCATTTTAAAAAAAGTACCTAGCCCTGAAGAACCAGAAAGCGACACACCACCAGTTATAAGCGCCCACAGCCAGAAAGCAGCCCAGAAAGCACGTCACCTGTTAATGTACCTCACCCTGACAGCCACACTAGCGAAAAGACGGCCCTCGTTGTATTTTTAACTTTTACTGGTTTAGCCATACTTTATTTCACTAAAAATTAATCCAGCAGCTAGCACTCCTAACGTCCATAGATGGTCAGCCATATAACCAGCAACTTTGCCTATAGTAGACAAAACCCAACTAACAACACTGCCAATTATGCCAGGCAGAGCATCTAGCGCTTTAGCTGCTAACTTCTTTATAAGTTTGCTAGATGATGTAATTGTTTTCTAATCCAACTTTTACCAGGCTGAGGTGTCGGAGGTGTTACTGGCCCTGTTGGTGCACCGCCTGTTAAAGCATAAACGAGTGTGGAGATAGCAAACCCAACAGCCGTTAATATACTAACTATTGTAATCCCTGTTCCCTGAACAGAATCCTTATTCTTTCTGCTAACGTAGTGTTTTCATGAAGCATTTTGTTTATAGTTTCTCTGATTCTGCTTGTTTGCGCTGCTAGCTTTTTTCTGCCATCAGACAACACTTCTATCCTAATTTTTCTTAATTCCTTTAATTCTTGTATTTTCTCTTGTATTCTAGCCTTTTCTTCTAGCCCTAAATTGTTATCATCTGCATCAGCGAGTTTATTTTTTTCTTCTTCTATCTCTCTATCTAGCTCACCAAGGCTTGCCAAATTGTTTTCTAGTTCACCCCTTATTGTCTTTAGACGTTCATTAAGAGCCAGGATTTCACGTATAGGCAATGGAGAATCGTTAATTGTTTTTAATTGTGTCTCCTCATTAAAACTCGTTTCAATTTCTGCTATTAGTTCATCTGCTGTTCGATTTAATTCTTGAAGAGATATGTTTTGTATTTCAGATTGTGTTGGCAACTCTTGCTCCAAGTTCTGTAAAAGACTAACAGCCTCAGACCTTAAATTGTCAATAAAGTTTAATTGCCTTTGGTCAACAACAGGGAGATCACTAAGAATTGTGGCCCTGCTTAAAAAAACTGGGTTGGGTCTGGCTTTGCAGTAAGCCGTACACTCTTTCCTTTACCGGTTCTTACATACAAATGATTATTTTCATCTGTTGAAAAATCAGAAACCCTAAGTGCTTCTGGCTGCTCTCGCCCCATATGGCTATATAATGATTCAATTCTATCTAGCAATCGTATTTGATTTAATCCTACTCCCTGACCTGCTGCTGCTCCTTCAAGCTCTTCCTGCAATGAAGGGCCCAGTTCTGTTTCATCTTCATCTTCTTCTTCAATAGGTTCAATCGCGTCAAAATCTTCAGACATATTTTTTATTTATATTCTTTTTTGTTTTATAAAAAATGAACTCATATGGTTGTGACCTCGATCCTTACAGAAAAGAGAAGGAACCCCATGGCGTAAAAGGCATAAGGCAGACTGTAATTAGTGTAAATACTCCATCAACAGTTGAGCCTGGACAAGCTTTAACAGTCAAGTTCCCCGATCTTGGCGCTGACGATGTTATAATGCCAGGCACCGCTAAACTATCATTCAAAATAGATATTAAATCGGCAGATCATAATGCTACTGTTGTTACTAATTTAGGCAGGGCTGTCGTTAAACATATAACAATTAAACTGGAAGGCAGAAACGTCTTTATACTAAACGAGGCAGACATTTTTGCCCTCTATTCTGATCTATGGCTGCCTAAAAAAGAAAGAAAAGAGAAAGTTTATCAGGGAATACAAGACTCAAACGGTCTCAAGCACAGGCTTAAAGCGGAGGATGCAAAGAATGATGTTAAAGATGAGGCAGTAGCAGAAGCATTTGGCAACAGATTCTGCATCCCTCTAGATTTTGAGCTGTTAAAGACGCATATGCCATATTACCAAGGCGCACTAAAACAAAAACTTACTTATGATCTGACATTTAATCCTAGCGATTCTGTCGTTCTGTCTGAAGACCCTTTAGCTAAATACACAGTTAGCGACATCTCTCTCGAGTTTGATGTTGTTACTAACCCCGGACTGGCTAGAACAATATTAACCCAGTATAAAAGTAAAACGGTTATTTATTATGAAAACGTTATACACGCCACTACAGAAAATAGAAACAAGCGAGACACTCTTCGGAACATACATCTAAATCAGTCTCTGAAGTCTTTAAAAGGAATTTTGTTCTTGTTTACTGAAGGAACAACTCCTTTTCATAGAGAATCAGAAGCGTTTTTATAATCCAAAAATTGAGAAGGTTGACTGTGTAATAAATGGCAGGTCTGATCGGCTGTATTCAGGGTGTGGACTTTTACCTCACCAACACTTTGATGAAATAAGAAAGTTGTTTGCTGGAGGTAGGCAAAGGGATCCTGCAGTTGATCGTGTATGTAAAAAAACTTCGCCTTTATGATGTAAGAATCGAAGACTACTTAATAACCAAATATGGGCTGTGGCTGGATTTTAGATCTACATTTGACAACAGACTGTTTGGAAGTGGAGAAAGGAAAGGGCAAGATGGTATAAAAATAAATATTTACAAGAAAGCAGACTAGACGGAAACGGTCCAATAAAAATGCATGTTTTTATGGTTTGTGATGCTCAGTTAAACATTGAAGAAAACAGGCTAAAAGACGTGGCTTATTAAAATGCAGAAGAAATATTCTAATAAAAACACAGATGGATAGCTTGAAGTTTCTGCCCAAAGATCCGCACTGTTCGCTTATCTGCGGGATTACTGGGTGTGGGAAAACTGTCTTCGTACTTGATTTGTTACAAACAATATACAGGTTTCATTACGAACACATTGTTATATTCTGCACAACCATTAAGCACAACAAGTCTTACAAAGAAAGGAAGTTTATTTGGACAGACGAGAATATATTTTTAGTTGATCCTAGCACAAACTGAGCGACTGTTTAGAACATTACTATAAACTATTTGAGGGAACTGAAACACTGTTTATTATTGATGACTGTTCAGCTGAACTAGACATTGTTAAAAAAAGAAAAGCTCTCTCAAAGCTAGCCTTTAGTGGACGCCACGCCTTAGTTTCTGTGTGACTCTTAACTCAAAAATACAATGCTGTCTTAAAAGACTTTAGATCGCAGTTAAATCGGTTGTATTATTTTACACTAAGGATAAAGATAGTTTTGAAGAATGTTTAAGTGAAAATTATATAATAAGGGACAAAGATGAGCTAAAAAAATAAAGGAACAGTTAGAAAGATCTAAGCACGCTAAGTTATGCTTACGGACTGACCCCCAGTTCAATGCGTTTGTTTATTGTAGATTGTTTATTATTGATTGCTTATAACAATTTGTTTATTTTAATTTTAATATTAAAAAGAATGTCTCGAGGGCCAGAATCAAAAGCGCAGCTAGCTCCTAAATGCACTGCAGTAGAGCTAAAAGACCTAGCAGACACAAACGAGTTTGATCTAATAGGAGTGCCAGGAAATGTTTATGGATTTGAATACACAGATGACGGGGTTTACAAACGAACAGAAATTGAAGACAAAAAATGCCCTAGAAGAGATAAGAAATTAAGAGCAAACGATTTTGGCAAACGTGAATACAAACTTCATAAAAGAGAGAATGCTCGGGCGTTGCTTCCTGAAATTGACTGGAATTTAAAGTTTGAACTACGAAGCCCTAATGTATACTATGATAAGAGCAACAATTTTAGAAAAGCCTTAAATGCAGGCCCCTTTCTTGTTAGCCTAGTTCCAGGAACACAACAGAAAAAAAACATATTGAAATAACTAGACAGGGTTCTGAATATATGCTACAGAGAAAGAAGTCCTTAGCTGAAGTGGGGAGTGACACCGTCGGCTTACAATTTACACCAACGCTACAGTCACTACCTAGGCAAATGACGATGATTTTTCGCTTATTTATTACTCCGAGGGAGGGAGATACTAGTTTGCCAGAACATGCGTTTATTAGAGGCATACAAATAAAGGCTGAAAACTTGGATGCCCCTTTTAAGTTTGTTATTGCAATTACTAAAAACGGAGATGAAATAAACACCCATGTATCATCTGACAAGGTTACTGTGATGGTTGACAAAGACAAACTAACAGTACTCGACTTTATTTCATTAAGTATGTTGATTTTATTGCGTTTTACTCTGTTAATGAAGTGCTGCCAGAAGGATTAATAAGAAGATATGTACAAGATTAATTAATAAAATAATCATACTTAAAAATGGAGGTTCAACAGTTTAGGAGAGAAAAGTAAAAACACGGGTTCTGGCTCACCGGTCTCAACCAGTTTCAACCGGCTGACTCCAGAACCCGTGTTTTTTACGTTCTCTGACAAGTAAGACTTCAATAACCAAAACAATAACGATTATCTACAAACAAACATACTGTGTAGGGTTATTCTTCCACAGCAGTGGCTGAACACACCCCATAGAGTACTGTGGGGGAAAAGCAGCAGTCGCTGAACGCACCCCATATACAAACGGTGGAGCAGGTAAGCCTTTAATTGCTAATTGTCGGCCTGCCTAAGGACTCCGCACTATCCGAATACTGCAGAGGCCCGTCATTAGGGCAACACATGATTACTTAATTTGTGCTGTGGGGTTTTATGAATTGGCAAGGCGCAATAAGGATTCCCGCCTAGGGCAAAACAAATCTAAACATGTTTCTTGCATTCACCAACCATAAGCCAAGATTTAATCATGTGATAGTAAGAATACGTCACATCCGCCCCAGCACTGTTGTTGACGTTGACAACCGACCTTAGCTGTCTGTCATTTTACATTGGAAGGCTGTGCTGTGCTGTGGTGCTTTTTCAGTGAGAAAAGTGTTTAATTTAACAAGGCGAATGTCACGAATGTCTCAAGATAGTATTTCTTCAGAATAGATAGAGAACTTCTTGAATCACAGGCTGTCATCAAGAATTGTTAGATTATTCTAGGCAGGCAACTAGTTTAATTTTACCTGACATGGATCAAGCTTGCAATGTTCCATTACCACCTCCAACACCAACAGAATTGTGGACCGAAGAAGAAAAGAATGTACTTGAAGAGAACAGGCTTTTCATGAAGAAATGGCAAACATTGCTGAGAAGGCAAAAACAGTAGGCCAATGAAACTACCAAAAAGACCAAAACGAAAGATGGAAGATTTATTCAAAGAAAAACAAGGAAGAAAGAAAAAGAGGGTGGAGCTTGATTCTCCAACAGATTTGCACAATTATCTTGTGCAAATGAAGCTGACACAGTATGGCATATCACGAAAAGTCTTTTTAGATTCTGTTCTTTTGGACCACTCAGCGGGCGAAAATGAAATTATAGAAAAACTGCAAAAGGGGTTAGAAATCTAAAAAGACAGAACGCCCATACAATAATGTTTCATATTCAGTTTGGTTGGTTTATGATTTTGTGCAAAAACTGGGAGGAGAAAGAAAAAAAAGAAGGAAGGATGAAAGAAACGTGGGCACAATGGTTAAAAAAAAAAACAGGATATTCAGATGTTCACGTATGCAAGCTACGTCTCTTGCAAAAGTACTTCAACCATTTTCCCCAGTTTTACAATATTGGTCTGCCAGTCAATTTTATCATGAATAAATGAAGCAAATTGAAAACATGCTACAGATTGAAGAATACAGAAACTACTGGTCAAAAGTTCCAAATATTCCGGTTGAACTCAACTGTCACAGCCCTAGTCATACAATGTTTGTTGTGTGGCGTTTTAGCAACAGTGCGCGCGACTGTAAGACCACTGCAGACCTACCACTGACGTGGCTCTAAATATAGTACCGTTCATGCATGAACGGTCGGGTTTGTTTAGAGGCAGGGCTGTGTGGCGTTTTAGCAACAGTGCGCGCGACTGTAAGACCACTGCAGGCCTACCACTGACGTGGCTCTAAATATAGTACCGTTCATGCATGAACGGTCGGTTTTGTTTAGAGTTGACTGCCTTGAATTTCCACCAAGCACTCCATGACTTTGTATATATTGCTGTGATTACTGGCTTCACTACTTCGCTTCAACGTCTGCTTCAACTTTTTTGGCTGCTTTTTCAAGTGGCCACAGAGTGTACTTTATTCAAACTGTCTTGTTTATTAAATCAAGCTTTTGATAAATGCACTTGGTGGCCGCTTTGAATAATCTTCAGTTGACAGAGAGACTGACAGCCGTCTTGAATTTCCGGCGCTCAAGCGCAAACCATAAAACCCTTTCACATTTCCCTATGCAAGCACTTCCCTATTTTTAAATGTTTGTGCGTGTGTGCTGTTATTGTTGTTGTTTGGTGTTTTACTGATAATAACTATATTATATTCTGAACATTCGTTTCTTATAATAATCAAAGGTGCGCGACACACACACACGCATGCACGCCCCTACCCCCTGCTCCACCCCACCTCTCCTGCCCCCACCCCACGCATGCACACACTCAAGTTGCTTCTAAGTTCTTAACTCAAGTCACTTCTAAGTTCTTACTCAAGTCACCCCAAGTCACTTCTAAGTTCTTACTCAAGTCGCTTCAAAGTTCTTGCTCAAGTTATCCTCAAGTCACCCAAGTCACTTCTAAGTTCTTACTCAAGTCATCCCCAAGTCATCCTCAAGTTCTTACTTAAGTCGCCTCAGATTGTAATTAAGTCATCCTTTAAGTACAACCAAGTTCTTATTCAAGTTATCTTATAATTATCAAAAAGAACAATCTATGTTTTGTCTTAAATAGTAGATGCCTAATATAGTACACACACGCCTCAAAAAACACGTCATCGCTTAGGATGTCTTGCTTAGCGTCTTTGGCGTGAAATTGGTCAGCATAGATCTTAATGAAGTTTTTTACATCCTAAGCAACCGCATTGATTACAATTCTGGTCTATGGAATGTCTTTTATAGACTCCATGTCTTATTTATGACTCCATCATTTTATAATACGCCATGATCTATTTTTATCAAAAAAACAAAAATTTTAAATTAAGTTCTTAAAATATTATTCCATTTGAATGGATCAAAATGATCTTTTGTTGTTGGTGGTTCTGGCATGCTTTTGTCTTCTGTATTTAGTGGTTCAGATTCTTTTGACTGCTTTGGTTCTTGTTGCCATTGTTTATATATTTTATAACACGTAATAACCGCCCCCAGCAACAGCAAGGGCGCCAAAAATGACAACAGTTTTAAGTTCAATATTCCATGAAGACTTTGGCGCTGTAGGCCTTGAATTAACTTGTTCTTGTTCTGGAGCCGGCATTGAAACAGCTGCTGGCGTTGGCGGGTTATGTTTTTATTATGAGTTATATTCTGTGATTGTAACATTAATTTTTTTTGTCTGTTCCACTCTGCTAATTTTTTTCCTGCTTCAACACATCCAGGATGAGGATGCTTTTTAGTTACTTTCTCCACCGGATTCAATGTTTCTGATTCTGCTGATTTTCTGGCTCGGTCATTTTGAAGGGAAACAAAATCTATATGATTAAAAGTAATTAATCCGCAATCCCTGGCGACAATATGTTCCAATCTGTAATACAGATCGCACCTAGAGACTCTAATGTCTTAGTTAAAACTGGATCTTGCGTTAAATCATACATAAAGTCTTGTTCAGAATCAATGGGTGCAAATCTACTAACTAGTTTAGTGTACAAACTAAGAAACCGTTTGCCCAACACTTTTTTACCATTCTTGATCCTGTTGCGCTTCATACCTGTTGTGATACTTTTCAATGTCTTGTGGCGACATTGTTGAATCTGTTCTATGCTGAATTCATTTCCGAGGAACTGTTTTGTTTTCCCACATGCTGCCAAAGAATACAGCCTTTCCTTTGGGGCATAATAGCTTGGTCATCAACTTGATCATTCATAAGTTCAGGAAGGTTTAGGCTACCCTGTAGCTGTAGTAGATCATCGGTGTTCATGTTTTTTATTAATTATAATTATTTTATTTTTTTAAAAATGAGCACGAAAAAACTGTCGCCAACCTTGTATACCATTCTGCTGTTATTGGAGGTCTAAGTGTAGGATACACAATGCTTGGTAAAAGCCTGTTAAAATAAAAACTGGCAGATCTTGGCAAGCTAGTCTTTGAAGACTTGGCAAAGCTGATTGCTGTTATTACGCTTCGTTCGCTACGAAAGATTTTCTAGTTAGCAAGGAATAATTCCAGAGAATATAAATATGTAAAATTGAAAAAATACATTTATAAAATATCTTCACTCGTAATGATGATAGGTGGCGCAGTGGTGAATGCGCTTGCTTTTAGCGGAAGTAATTACGCATTTAGTAAACTGCGGGATGACGGCGAGAAGAAAAAGACATAAAAAAGCTATGGAGCAACTAGCCGCAGCACAAGATCGCTATGAAAACCCAGAGAATTGACCCAGTTAAAATTTATTAACGATACCCTGAAAAAACAGGGGCCCATGCGGCTTACACATTTAAAGATTTGATCAAGCGATAAAGAGTATTATCTTGTAACAGGCAAGCCAATTGAGACATTGCCCCCCCCAAAAATTCCCAGTGACTTTTATCATCCATCAGAAAACCAAAAGATACAAGAATCGTGTTTATCGTCTTTGGGTATGACTGTTGTGTATTTTGTTGCGCATAATATTGGCTGAATAAAAAATGAACAAAATCTATTATTCCCCAAAAAGGATTTGGAAGGGAATAACAGCAATCAAAAAGCTAACCCAAGCAGCGGAGTTAGTGAACAAACGGCAAAAGATGGTTATCTAAACAAGCGATTGGCAAATTTATTTACCAGCGCCTAACGAATACAGAGACCACACTTTGTGAATAAAATACCGAACGACATCATCAAATGGACCTTTTTATTTTTACCCATGATACGATTAGACGAAAAAGATTTAAGTATGCACTCACAGTCATTGACGTAGCTTCAAGATACAAAAGATGCGGAACCTTTAACACAAAAGAGTGCTTCTGCTGTTGCTGTTGCTATACAACTGATATATCAACGAGGCCCGTTAACTTATCCTCGCATGATTCAAGTCGATGATGGAAAAAGAATTTAAAGGCCGAGTGAATCAATTATTGTTAAAACATAGAGTTACCATTAAAAGGAGGCATTCCGGGAGTTCACGATCACAGGCTTGGGTTGAAAACTTTAACAAACATTAGCTGAAAGACTTTTTTCCTACCAGTATCACAGAGGGGTTTAAATGAAAATTCTCGCAACACAGAATGGGTTAGAAGGCTCCCCTCAGTTTTGCGCGCAATGAATAATGAAGAATTTAAATTAGGGGTCTAAAATCCAGCACAAAGCAATCAAAAAACAAACAATAAATGCTGTTGTTGAAGCCCTCCAGTACAACCAGCAAACTATTGCCGTTTGGTTTAAAGTAAGGTACCTTTATTTAGCGGGGGAAGCCGAAGGGGACACTCGCATCAGGGCAACTGATCCAGTTTGGAGTGTTGACCCATATGAAATAAAAAGAATTGTAAAAATGAATCCGCCCGTGTATTATTTACGGAAACTGGCACAACAAAACAACCAGCTCCTCAAAGATCTTTTGTGAAGAAGAACTGCAGATAATCCCACCAGACACATTTTCCGTTTTAAATTAATTTACATAAATTATTTGAGTTTAAAATGGAAGCTCAGAAGGAAGCGCAGAATGAAAAAGGGAATGATAAAGGAAAAGACCCCCGAATTGATAGGGGAATTTTTTGATTTGAGTTCTGCTATTAGTGCAACATTTGCGAGGATCACCAGCACATGGCTATGCATAAAGATCACCTACAACCCAAAATCCCAAATTTTGATTATCAAACATGGGGGAAAGAATATCTTGAAATAATAAAAAAGTCCAGGTAACATCAAGCAAACTTTGGGAAAAAATTTGTCTGAATTGGAGGATGATATGATTAATCTTATAGATAAAGTTAAGGAAAAATATGGACCTGAAGAATGTATATAATTATGCGTTCTCCAATGCCCGATTGCATATGAAAACTCGGGTTAACAAATACTCGTTTTGTGTTTGTTCTATCTAATGACTTCTTTGTTACAACAGTTGTGTTGATCTCATGTAGATTAGATTGTAGTTTTACGTTGTCAGATGAAAAGTATGTTTATTGAACAACGCTTCTTTGTAGTTGTCATGTGATATGCTCGACTGCACAACACGCGGATATTCCTTTTGCTTTTTGATAGTTTTCTCCTGGCTCGAAATACTGAAACATTTTCTAACTTAAACCAACAAACTCCTTGATCACCTTTCCAGATAATTCACCCTTCATCTTTCCTAAACCTTCTTGTTAGAAAATGAATGCAAAGGCGAATCTTTAGGGTAATCGGTTTGTGTCATACCATCCGCATGCCCCTTACTACTTCTATTTCCATGTCTTTATAGATGTCTTCATGGGATATCTATAACAAAACATCTGTATCTGTGTAAAGTACTCTAGACTCTGGTTACGGGGGCTTAAAGTAGTCATAAAGAAATTCTAACATCAAAAGCTTTGATAATTCTAAACAGAAAACCCAATAAAAAACGGCTTATCCAATTTGACTTTCTTTTTTTTCATCATTATACCAAAAAGCTGATCATGAAATCTTCTGAAGTTCTGATTAATTAGGTTTAGAAGTCAGCTTAATTGCTTCGTTCTCTCTGGTGACCAATCTAACATCTTTGCGCTTGTGTGGATTTTCCATAGTCTTTCCAAAACCTGTTGTTCATCAGCTGAAAAAGTTTTTTTCTGAAGCATCTGTGGATTTAGTTCTAAGATCAGTGTTCTTCATAATGTATGGTTTCATGAACTGTTCTTGTTTCAAAAGCAATTATAACGATGAACAGTGTCAACTTCAAACCATGTCTTAAATAAAATTGCAAAAAGTCTGTAATGACATACAAATTTTTTTTGCCTCGAAGATTAGGCACAAGTTTAGGGGGTTTTCTGTTTTCGCCTACTTAGACTTTCTGCTGCTAATGGATAGTCATTATGCAGGTCATGGAGTTCCTGAGGATATTCTAAAATCAACTTTCTAGAATGTATCCACGTGTTGACCGGGGTCAAACTACTCAACCACTTTAATGCTTTTTGAATATTATTCGGATTTTCTTTTTGTACATTTTAAAGTTACGTAAGGAAGTGATTGCGCCATAGCCCATCCATACAGATTGTTTGCATCTAAATACAGAGATAGTTAGACCTTTTTCTTGGATTTATAATCGTCCAAGTATTTGTTGTTTGCTTTACTGTAATGGTGGCGCGCCATACTAATTCCCCACGCAATCCGTTTTCAATCATCTGAATCATTGGTAGGTCAGACAATAAATCAATCTGTATCCCAGTAAACTTTTAAAAAAGCATCCCAGCTCATCCCGGGGGGCAAAATGTAATGCGCGGGATCCCCGGCTATAATGTTTCATGCAGGTCTTTCTGTAATTTTCAAAGACGTCCGCCAACAAACATACATCTGCCCTCAAGTATGAATCATGATAGTCTCCCACGTTTTACACTCTAACTTCTGCCACGCATCTTGAGCATTGCTGGGAATCGGAATCGCTGATGACCTTCTCTAAGACTAGAAAAGAACGCGTCTTTAGGAGGAAGTGTATCTTCATCAAACCTTTCCCAACTGTTCATGTATTCATAAGGGTAAACACCCTTTCTAACGAGAGGGTTGGGTCAAATATTCTTCCGTTATTGGGCAGGACTTTAAGGACATAGCCAGTGACTCCAATGATCCCATCAGGTGTTGCATAGAGTCATAAAAAGACAGTTATTTAAAATAAAACACATGTACTTTCTGATGACTGTGCAATGCATGACACCCCGAAGGCGTCGGTTACTGCTTTCATTATAAGATGAGAGTCGTAACCTCGCAAGTTGTGAAAGAATATGGCACCTCCATGTTTTGGATCAAACTTTAGTTGAGATTGCATTTACTGTGTGCTGCTCCTTGAACTTCCCACTAATGTGATCATGGTCTCTTACTGTTGGATTCGCTGCGTCTAAGGAGAGGTCTAAACCACAAATCCAACAATGTGTGGGTGAGTCATACTGCTGTTGATCTTCAGGCGTAAAAATGTCTAGAGATTCCCGTTTATTAGAATAATCATTACGCACTTTCTGCTGCGTTCTAAGAAGTATTTTGCAGCATCAGGTCCTCTATACAATTCTGGTGTTGAATGGGCGCCATCCGACCTGACAATAACGAAGGGAAATGAACAATCTGATGATTACTCATTTAAGACTGTTTTTTTTGAAGTTTTTGTGGCGCTGGCCCTTCATAAGGAACAAAAGCGACTCGAAGTCTGCGTAAACAACATATGGAGAATTTGCACCGTTTCCAGTTCTTAAAACTAACTTTAACTGCCTTCTGGGGCGGTAATTAGTTCTGTATTACAGTCAACTGGACCAATACAGTGTTTCTTATGTTCACTCGCGCTTTAACAGATGGAATTCTTGTTAAAAAATTTTCTAAAAGAATTCTTGTTTATTTTTTTGGCTTTGAAGTATGCGTCAATAATCTACTCATTGTTCGTTCAATGTGTAATGCGGTAGCCCGCTGGTGAAAACATTAGTAGTAAGTCCACATGATTTTTTTCTGGCTCGCCAATCGTTGGACTGTTCTTAGACACTTTAATCGGTTGTACATTGTTTCCTCATCCCCTGTGTAGACATTAACAGTTATTGGTTTGTTTTGTTCTTCAAACTGATCAATTTGTCCACGCTAACGGGAAAGGATATTTCCCCTAAAGTTAAGATCATTGCTGTAAGGTTCATAGTTAGACCACTTCCGCGTTTTTTGCGGATATAATGGAGCCTTGCGAGAAACACCACATGAAACATTTGTTGTCTGTATTCTTTTTTGTTTAGAACTGCTTTTTTCGCTACCAGTGCTGGAGGGAGTGGAATGTAAGCCTTGCCTACAATCGGCGCATACTTAGACTGTTTTAATCTGATCCCCAAAAACTTTACCCTCTGACCAACCAGAGCCTCTCATTTTGGGTTCTTTAGCGGCCACATCAAACTGTGTAAACAGTTCGTCTGCCCAACCAGGGGGTTTAAATCATTAGAAGAAAGAATAGTCTGTTGTTTAGTTGAGACCCAGACTTTTAGATTTTCTTCATTTATTGTTACATAGTCGATTAAAACAGCTAACATTACTTTAACTGGCGGGTCTATTGTTAGTTTACCTGGAACTTGAGAAATAGCATGACCAACACTTGCCCGTACGTTTGCTGGATCAATGACCTCTAAATCAATATCGTTCAGTGCTCTTGATAAATCTTCTTCCTTACGCATTGCTTCAAACAATTCATCTGGACCTTCATATATCTTATCCATGCTGAGTTTCTTTTCTAACTCAAAATATTTATTTAAATCAAAAAAAATAATTAATCAATATCGATGGTCTTTTTGTGCTTGGACTCATAAACTAAAGTATAAACACCTTTTGGCGTTGTTAATGTGAGCTGTTTAGAACAGAGTTTAATGTCTCGTCTACTTTTTTAAACATTCCTTTTTTATCTGATGGGTGTCTGGCTGTTGAGAAAAACTTGTCCTTGCCTTTCTTTGAAGATCAAACTTTTGCCTTTTGTAGTCATTAAAATCAGCCTGTAAACGGCTAAATTCTTCATCCGTGATGTTTGAGTCAGCTAGTGCTTTATTTATTATCAGATTAAAGGAACTAAGTTTAGCTGTTATTAGTTGAACCATGGCTGTGTGCTTTTGGAGTTTAGTTTTTATTTTTTTGCTAGCAGCACCTACAGCTAATGAGCACAGGCCGAGAGCTAAAGACAAACCACCTAGAGGTAAAGCTGCAGGTGCGCCTATGCCCGTTGCTAAGAGACCAACACTCGTTCCTGCCGATAAAGCACTAATAGTCGATGCTCCAGTATTAACATAGGTAATAGCATTAAAGGCGGCAGAATACCTTCGTTTGGTTTTGTTGTATTTTGAAAGGTCTTGCTCTAGTTTTTGTTGCATTTGTGTAATGTTTGTTAATCTAAAGGTTTTTACTTCAGGGTGTTCTACAGCAGCAGAAACGCCTGCTATCTCTTCTTTTGGCGACTCCGGTGATGTAGGCACATTTGGATAAACTGAACAGACATGCTTTTTATAAAATAAAAATAATTTAGTATACTATTTTTTCTAATCTGTTATCTCGAATATTCAGCTGCGCATCATATAATAAAAACAAATACACATTAAGTGGTTTATCGGCCTCTTTTTCTTTATCAATTTGAATGTTTATTATGTCTCTAACCTTTCTCCCGCTTCCATGTAACTCACTATCCTCTGTCGACCTTAGGTCAATCCATAAACCGTATTTCGTTGTTAAATAATGATCAAGTCTAACGCTGTGAAGATGTAGATCTTTAGACACAAGGTCAACTGTTGGATTTCTACACCTCCCACCTCCAAACAGTTTTCTTATTTCATCAAAATGATGATAAGGTTTAAGCCCGCTAGCGTAAATTTGGTTAGGACTGCCCTCAATTGTACATTGCACTTTTGTTATTTTAGGATTAACAAAATTTTCAGTTTGTCTTTTGAATGGTTCTTCATCTTCACACAGCAATAAAATACCTTTAAGTGAACTTGCTGTGGCGCTAAAACTAAAATTCCATATAGTGTCTGCCCTGCTTTTAGGATATGTTGAATGATGACGCACACTTTCGTAATATATTTGTAATGACTGATATTGTTGCTCAATCAGCCTTGCTAAATTAGGGTTGCTAACAACGTCAAACTCTAACGAGATGTCAGAAATGCTGTACTTTGCTTCGGTGTCTGTTGATCTGATAACATGTTTGTAGTCATTAAAAGTTAGTTCATATGACAATCTGTCTTTTAACGCTCCTTGAAAGTATGGGGCATGCGCTTTTAACAACTCAAAATCTAAGGGTATGAAAAAGCGATTACCATACGCATAACTTACAGCTAAAGCCTTTTTGCTGCTTTTAGCATCTGGTCAAGTTCGGCGTTTATTCTAAGTTTTAGTGCTTCTTCATTTCGATTCCTTGAAACGCAAGATCAGCCCTTTCATTCCCGTTAGCCATAGATCAGAATAGGTTAAAAATATGTCTGCATTGTGTAAAGAAAATACTTCTTGCCCCTCAAGTTTTATAGAAATTTCTTAACAACACCAAACGTAAGTACGAATAGAGTCGTTTATTCGTTCTATTCCCGCTCTAGTTAGGCCCTTAGAAGTGTCTAAAATAAATGTTGTCCATGCTGTTTTATGCTCTTGCTCTATGGACCCTAGGTGAACAGTTGTGCCTGAAGAGAAAGATGTATAAGGAGGATCCCAGTCATAGTTATACTTTCTGTGCACGCCCGAAAAATAAAGGGTGCCTAAGCCATGATTGCGGTCCAACTTTTGTCTAAAGTCTGTCTTACATTAATATTGAATTCGTTACAGATCCTTTCAAAAGCCTTCATGTCTATTCTGTTGCTGAATGGATTAAACGTTTTGTCATTTGGCAATGGTGCTTGCAGTTCAGTCAAAATACGCCTGAAGGTGTAATAAAAATGAAATCTATACACTGACCTCACCAAAGGATCTGGATGATTTAAATGATCAGCATACGATACTCCACACCCAGTTGATGCACAAAACCACAGCAAAGTTTAACTGGTTCTGATAAAACTGCATCGGATGACTGAACCACACTTTCGCGATGTAGTCTTTTTTAATAGGTGGGTTAGATATCTGCTTAATGGAGTACTCACCGTTACTTGAAAGGTGTCAGTCGGGTCACAGAAATGACAAGAGTATCAGTTGTTATATTTTTAAGATTGTAGTGCGGCCCAACAGAATATTTGCATCAGTATATTTAAACGCACTCATTTTATTTGTTTAAAAAATGTTTGTAACAATAACAACTCAGACCGTCCTTCGTTTTTAGAACATGCTATTGATAACAATTGCGGAAGCAGAATGGTTGCGCATTCATGAAATATTTTACAAAGTTGTATGGTTTAATATAAGTGAATCCAAGAATAATAATAAGATTAAAAAAGTTAATAATAGAGGACAATTAATTAGCCAGTTAACCATACCTGATGGTTATTACGGGTTTTGCTCACTAAAAGAAGCAATGAGTAACTTTGACATTACCTCAAACTTAACAATGCGAACTGAAAACAATGTTATCATTCAAGCCTGAAAAAGAAAAGTAGGTTACTATTTTGATAAAGAGCTAGCTAAAATGTTAGGCTTTACAACTAACAATCGGGACTTTCATAGTTTTAGTGTTACACCAAACAAAACTACTTATGAGGGGGAAATCCGCTCGATCTTGCATTACATTCATTACTCTATGTTCATTTGGATGAGCTAAGCACTGATGAAAACTTATATGATGAAGGCCCTCAACTGTTTTAAGAGCTCTTCCTTTAGGGAAAGCTGCATATTGCGATTATGAAATCATACAATTCCCTAATTTACAGTTTAAAAGATTAGTTTGTGGGAGGGTCGGATCATTTAATATAAAAATTGCAGACAAAACAGGAAAGTTGTAAAATGTGATAACCTGCACATTGTTTTGGAAATAAAATAATAAGTTGTACTAAAAAATAATGTCGCGGGGGCCAGAAGAATCAGGAGTTACATTAGCGCCTGTGAGGTGTATAACTTTAGAATTAAAAGACCTTGCAGACGTTGTAGACTTTGAACAGAATGGTGAGATAGGCGCTTTGTATGGTTTTAGAGTACACTAAAGATGGTGATTATAAACGCAAAGAGGTTGGCGACAGTAAAAAGTTTCCTAAACTAGAACAGCTGCGCAATCTAGAAGCAAATAATGTTGGCCAGTATGAATATAAAATAGTTCGAAAACCGACCTCAAATGGCACTTGGAACCATATTTAGAATGGGACATAAAATTTGAATTCATAAGCCCATTTACATTTTTTAGCCGTCAAAAAAGTTTCAGAGAAAAGCATCAACTCTGGCCCTTTACATGTAAGTCTTATGCCAGAGGACAATAGTCGGAAAGAGATTGAAATAACGCCGTATGAAAATAAACAGTACATCCTCCACAGAAGAGAAACGGTTTTAAAGGATGCTTCTACAAAATTACAGTTCTCTTTCCACAAATGAAATTAGGAGACACGTTCACAATGATATTTGAAATTTCTGTCTAAAAGATGCGGCGAGGAATGGAGCTGTGGGCGTCAGTGACGTCCTTTAAAAGGAATTCTAATTAGCTGGCAAAAGTTAGACGTTGACCGTCTTAAAGTTACCATCGTCGTTCTTCACAATGGTGAGGATATTAAGGTCATAACAACAAGCAACAAAATCAATATTAGTCTAAATAGAAACAATCTTACAGAACTAAATTGGATTAATCTTACGCATTTAGGCCTCATAGGGTTTTATTATACTGAACAAGTTTTAACGGAGAGTATGATAAAAATAATAACTGGATTAGATTAAATTCTGTTATAAAACTATGGAACAGTTAAACTTTATGACAAAAACCCCTCATTGTTCATTAATTTGTGGACAAACTGGTTGTGGGAAAACAATATTTGTCCTCGACCTATTACAAACAGTTTATCGCTACAATTTTGATTATATTGTAATTTTCTGCCCAACACTTAAAAGGAACAAAGCATATCATGATAGAAGGTTTATATGGACAGACGATGACGTATATTTAGTTAATCCTAGCACTAAACTAAGTGAGTGTTTAGAATACTTTTATAAAGTGTTTGAAGGAACGCAGACACTCTTTATTATAGATGACTGTTCGGCAGAAAAAGATATAGTTAAAAAGAGAAACACTTTGTCAAAACTGGCTTTCAGCGGAAGACATGATGGGATAAGTGTGTGGATTTTATGTCAAAAATATAACTCCGTTTTAAAAGACTTTAGAGAACAGTTAAAGACTGTAGTTTTATTTCACATGAAAGACAGAGACGCATTTGATGAATGTATGCGCGAAAATGATGTTATTGAAAATAATCAGAAAAAAACACAGGATTAAGCAAAAACTAAATCTGAAAAGTTTAGTAAATTAGTATTGAAAACGGATAATCCTACACAGTATGTTTGTTTGTAAAAAAAATCGTTATTTTTTGGTTATAGAAGTCTTACTTGTCAGAGAACAGGAAAACACGGATTCTGGAGTCGCCCGGTCGAAACTGGTTTAGACCGGGTGAGCCAGAATCCGTGTTTTCCTGTTCTCTTTAGGTTAAAGCGAATAACTGAACTTCAAAAGGAAATAGAAAGCGACTTGGATAAGTATAGGATTACTAGAAAGAAATATGCTAAAGCTTTAAATACTCTTTCTTATGTAATTACTGGCTTATCAGCTGTAGCTAGCGTAAGTGCTGGGGCTAGTGTTGCTGTTCTAGCCAGCGGGGTTGGAGGGCCAGCCTCTTTAGCATTAGGAGGTCTTGGTTTAGGGTTAGGTGCCGTGTCTATGGTTATAAGTGCCGTTTTAAAACAATTAACTCCTAAATTACAAAAGCACACTGCCATTGTTGCCCTAGCATCGGCAAAACTTTGTTCATTAAGATTAAGAATAAGCAAATCATTACAGGATGAAAACATTATGGACGAAGAATTTGATAAGCTTATGGCTAACGGTGAAGATTACAGACGACAAAAAATTGAACTTCAAAAAGAGTGGAGAAAGACGTTTACTTCGCGACAGGTAGACACTGATGCAATTAAACAGAACATTGAAAAACAAACACACGATTAGTTAAAACCAAAATAGGTAAAATGGTTTACAGACTTTAGCCGTCCTGGACTGAATGACTGGCCTGTTCTCACGAGCACGTCTAATATTGATTGCAATCCCCCCACCGTTGATTCACTTGTCGGCGGCCTACACAGGTAGCTGAGCCAGTGATTCACTCGTCCGCTTAGCTGATATTGATCGCAGGCCAAAGGCGTCGTCGCTATTTACTAGGTAGCGTCTAGGAGTGAATTTCTGCATGGTGTTCCTGTGAAAATAT
>JAFLJL010001042.1:166912-169412 GCA_018398815.1 Conus ventricosus
AAATACAGACAAAACCTGTTTTTGTTGTCTATGTCCTGGCGTAACTACCCCTTTCAAAGTTGCTCATTTCTCCTCGTCACTGTTTTGAAACCTAACTTTTGACCTCAATCCATGATGTGATGAATACGACTGCTGCAGTAAAGACCTTCCATCATCAGCATTCTGTGTGTTCAGTTCTCGTTGCATGAAGATGTAAACGACAGCAGCATCAGACGCACATGGACTGGTGATGTCTGTCTTATTTTTTTTTTTTAACTTCAAGCCCTGTCATTATCTGTTCACTGGACACCAGTGTAAGATGGATCACGATCATAGACACAAACGTCGTCATTATCCAGCCCCCCCTTTTTTCTTTAAAGCTGTCTGAAAGAATGTGAGATCGCACAGAGATTAAAGTTCAATGCAAAACAAACTCCAGCAAGCATAACATTTGCAATAATAACAATGCGCATGACTTTTTTGAGTAGACGACTGGAAGCACAGTAGACCTTCCAGAATGGGAGAACCATCCGGCGATCATCAGAAGAGTGGCACGAGACCAGATAGTGATCCACCAGGTCATCAAACAAATGATTCTGACCAAATTCACTGTGCATACAAAAGCAGAAAAGAGCCGTTCACGTCTACAAGACTTAGAGGTATGCCATATAGCAAGCGCTGAGGGAATCTGGCTTCCAGGCCCAGGCCTTCGCCGTAGAAGTGGGGAGGGGAATTGTAAGCTCATCAGCCTATCACTTCATGAAACAGCTCAGGGTTTCAGTAAGAAGAGGACCAGCACCTTGACGCCAATGGCAGAGGCAGCCAGAAAGAGTTCCATCTGGATCCAGTCGAGGAGGAACAAAAGTGAACTTCATAAGGCTTGATTCCCAGCTTGAACAGGTGTCCTGTTAGCAGTGGGGTAAGACACCAACTTTGAACAGGTGTCCTGTATAGCAGTGGGGTAAGACACCAACTTTGAACAGGTGTCCTGTTAGCAGTGGGTAAGACATCAACTTGAACAGGTGTCCTGTTAGCAGTGGGGTAAGACATCAACTTGAACAGTGTCCTGTTAGCATGGGTAAGACATCAACTTTGAACAGGTGTCCTGTTAGCAGTGGGTAAGACAATCAACTTCGAACAGGTGTCCTGTTAGCAGTGGGGTAAGACATCAACTTTGAACTGGTGTCCTGTTTAGCAGTGGGGTAAGACATCCATCCTGAAAATAAAAAATAAAAGGCACGCACTGAGATGCCCACCAATCCAAAGTTGCGAGTTCAAATCCGGCAGCGTCAGGTAAAAAAACGTTGACAGTAGAAGGCATCCGGGAGTCATGACCTGCATACGGCCCAGCCCCCTTAGAGTGTAAGGAATTCAGGGCCAAACGGTTGTCTGAGAGGGGGGTTTTCTTCTGAAGACCTTCTGCTGTCAAGCTTTCCCTAGAGTTTCTCTCCCTAAAAGCTTTTTTTTTACTTTCGCTGGATGGGAACCAAATGTCCAGACAATGAAACCCACCTCCCTCAGAAGGCAGAGAAGCAAATATAGTCCACTCTCTGATTAAACAGAAGGTAAAATTTACTCCAAAACGGTAAAGATACAATACTTAACAAATATATTGGTAAGAGTCAGTTTTGTGTATCTGGTGAAAAGTGAATGTAAAATAATGGCAGAAAAACTGCACATATACACAGAAAAACTGCACAATACACGTAAACACAGAAATCACATTATCCGAACCAGAAATAAAGATATTGAAGAAGAGAGTTGATAAAGCTACAATAATTATGTAAGATAGTTTGATAAAGCTACAGTAATTAATAGAAGATAGTTGATGAAGCTACAATGATTACAGAAGATAGTTGATAAACCTACAGCAATTCTAGAAGTAGTTGTAAAGCTACAATAATTACAGAAGATAGTTAATAAAGCTACATTAATTTCAGAAGGTAGGTGTAAAGCCATGCAAACCCCACAACCTTTTTTTCTCCACACCAGTACAAGCAACAAAACCATGCTCTCACTCCTGTGCACGTAAAAGTACGTACAAACCGTATTTCATATTTTCTGATTAAATCATGTTCTAGGCCTTTAACACTCCTCCCTTCCAAGTTTCCTTGTTTTAAACGATAACACTTTCGAAAATACACCAGAAGTTTAGTCTCGCGTGGAAACGACGAGACAAGGGAAAAAAAAGAACAATTGTATTCACAACGCTAAAGTCGAAGGACTGTAACTTACCTCAACAGTTGCTGAAATCAAAGGGGGGAAAAGAAACATTGGTCCCAGACCCCCTGGACAGTCATCTCCAAGGCATATCCTGGAGCAACCCAGGAACCCCCGCTCAGGTGATGGTGGGTCCCAAGGGTTGCCAAAAGCTTTCCTCTCACACTGAAGGGGGAATGTCCTGCAGATGTGGAACCTTTCCCTGGTCCCCCCCCCCCCTCTCCCAGCAGTGAAGTGATGTAGGTGCAGACCAGCCAACAAAGGCCTCACACAACAACGAAGTCTCTGTGAGCTGATCTAT
>JAFLJL010001042.1:176912-239252 GCA_018398815.1 Conus ventricosus
GCAAAGAAGTTCTGCATCAGATAGTGTGTTTAAAGTCTACTTAAAGGAGAGGTGATGCTTTCTAATGTTTAACTTTTTCAAAAATATATTGTAGAGAGAAGACAGAAATTGTTTTTTTTTTTAAAAATACTAATACACACCTTAGCTAAAAGAATCATGTAATTAATGAATTTGTAATTCGCAAGTTTGAGATCAAATTTTTTATCCCAAAAATTTGCATGTCCAAAACTGATAGTTTTAGTCTTATATCTTTTTTTTACGTAAAAAAAAATCTTCGATAAACAACCAAAACATTTGCACAGGTGGACAATCATAGAAAAATGCTCAATATAATAAATTGTGCAGGACAATACGAACACTTTTTAAATTTCTTATTTGCTTTTTAAACTTAGAAGAATATTTGTAGGGTAAATATTATGCAGGATTTTCCAATGCAGGACTTTTAAAATCTTGTTTCTGTTGTAACGTCTTTCCCCTTTTGACCAAATAAAATGTATCTAGTTGACACTAAATTTCTGAACCAAAATTGAGACGCACATGGAGTCACGGGTTTTTTTTGTCGTTACAGACTAATTTCCTAATATCCTTTACTTCCATTTAACTGACTCGCCTCGCATTTCTGACTTCCATCTTCTTTTTCGCCGTTCTGAAATCCACTGAACCCAAGTCTTGGAATAGTGTTAATTAAAATGTTATAATCTAGTACAAAAATTGCCTTTTTAAAGCCTATCATGTCTTGTAATTCCTCCAGAGTGAGTAAACGGTTTTAATCGAGAATAATAATCTGTTTAATAGTTTCAATTCCTTTCTTTTGTCAATTTGGAAAAACAACGTTTTGTGCTTGTGGGTGGGGTAGTAAATTATTGAAGATCATTTGACTTTAAAAATTGTTGCAATTAATATCTTCCATCTAATGACAGATTTGTTCTCTAAATAAGTCGTTAGGACCTCTTTCCAAAATTAAATTGTCTATTCTTTCAAGTCCTTTAATATCTTTTCTTTTACAGTTGATATGGAAGATTCTATCACCTTTGCCAGCTTTTCCAAAATGCCATCTCGGAATAAAACACACTTATGTTTTCAGTCGCGTCAACAGTTTTCCTGCCCTTTGTAAATAAAAGTATTTTTGTAGCTCAAGAAATTTTAACATTTTAAGACCGCCCTCCCATACTCACCTTCCATCACTTTTCCGTTTTACTTTTTCAATGCCCTCCTATTATTTTGTTTTTTCTGCCAGAGGAATTTATACAGTATTGTATTTATTTTATTTAGTACACTATGGGAAGACCTATAGATTGTTTTTACGTATATAAATTGGCTGATCAAAAAGGTTTTTATAACCACAACTTTACCTGAATACTCAGGTCCCGTTTACTCCATTCCTTAATGATGGAATTCATTACTCTAATCTATGAGACCAATTGTCTTCAATGCCCCTCGTGCCTTTTGTTTGTTTCAAAATAAATTGCCAATATTTTCATTTTACTGACCAAAGTAAATGGAATATTTACCTCTTCCAATTCTTATTACCCATTCTCAAAACCTTAGTTTTTTTGGTTTTATTAATCAAGACCAGAAATTCTTTCGAACTCAGTTAGTTTTTTCTAAAGCTGAAAGCATGTCCGTTCGGGTTTTTCAGAAAAAGTTTTTGTGCGTCGGCCATTGTTTTTTTTAATATGAATTTGGGCTTGTGCAATGGGAATTGGAACTTTAATGCCTTCTATGGAACTTTTTCTAATTTTGATCGAAAGCAGTTTCTACAGCCAGTACAAACGCGAGAGGTGAAAAAGGGCAACCCTGTCTGATACCACAGGAAATATCAAAAGGTTCGGAAATCCAGCCTCCATGATTAATACTGCTTGAACTACCGTTGTTAAAAACGTATACCCACCTTTTAAAGTCCACCCCAAAAACCAAAACATCAACTGCATGTAACAAAAATTTTCTGGATATTGAATCGAAGGCTTTCCAGTAGTCTACTGCTTGTATATATCCACCCTCATTACGTGTGTTTAAGTAGTTTATTACATCATCAATGGATCTAAAATTGTTGCAATATTTCTACCTTTCAGAAAAGCCAACCGATCGTTGTTAATTTAAATTTTTGAATAACGTTACCAAGTCTTTTTCTCAAAAACTTTGCAAGGATTTTATAGTCTGTATTTGTCAAGGTGATTGGTCTCCAGTTTTTTTTAACTGTTCTCTTTCTAAGTCTTTTCCTTTGTGTATAAAGTGATGATTCCTTGTCTGTCAGGGGATGATAATTCACCTTATGAAAAGATTCAATAAAAGAGTTTGTTACCAATTTACCTAATTACCCAAAAGAATTTTAAGAATTCTACTGTAAATTCGTCACAACCAAGTGCCGACCCATTACGCATTTACTAAGCCATATGTTGCTTCCCTAAGGTAACCAGTCCTTCACATAAGGCCCCATCATCATCATCTAAACGTGGAAAAACTTCTGATTCTATGAATTTGTTAGTCTCTTCTATAACATTTTCTGCGACCGTTTTGGCTGTACAAATTTTATAAACGAAGACTTGCTCTTTGTAAAATAATCACTTTGTTTAGTTAATACTTCTCCTGTGTCCTACGCAACCTTGTTTATACTTTTCGTTTACCCCTAGCTTTTCTAATTGCAGAAATACATAGTGTTTCGTTCCCCATCTTGGACCCATCAAACTCTCGATCTTATCTGTGCACCCTTTGCGTCATGCAGTTTTTTTTAATTCTAATTTATTGCTTTAAATGCATATAGTGGCTTGTGACTCCTTCATTTGAAGGGTCTTTAATGACTTTTTTTCAATTTCTGAAATCTGTAGGTCAACTTTAGTGAATCGTTTTTCTTTTGGCATGACAATTCTTTTCCAAATTCGCTACAAAAGTTTCTTATTTAAATTTTTCAAACATTTTCCATTTATCAAAACTGGACAAATTGCATTAATATTGTCGTTAAGCTCTTATCTAATAGACATCAATTCTGTACAAAATCATGTTTTTTTAAATGACGTTGTTGAATTTCCAATAACTTGGACCACGAATGAATTCACACTGATTCAGCTCACTGCACAGCCTTATGATCCGAGTTTGGAATGGCAATGTTCACATGATACACAATCACTTAATACATCATCTGTTGTAAAAACAATAGTCAAGCCTACGTGCTATAAAAAGGACTGCATCTGTGCCATGGGATAATCATGGGTTCATTAACATGAAATACTCTCCAAAGATCATTCAGTTCTAGGCTTTCGTTAACTTATTAAGACCTCGAACTTCATTTTCACCGTGGGGCTTGCCCGATATTATATCAAAAAAATTGCTATGAACACAGTAAAAGTCTCCAAACAACATCATTTTTTGTCACTGTACTTTTTACATTTTTCTTTCAGAAATTTGAAAAGTCACTTTTTCAGTACTATTATTTGGAGCATAATGTTTGCTAAGTAGAAGTAATATTTATCACATGTGACTGACACAATCAAGATTCTATTTTTTCTCCATTTCTAACGTGACATTCCCGGAAAATGTTTTGCAACCAAAAAGACTTCTCCCTTGCTCCTGTTGGTACCCCATTAAGAAAATTTTTTACCTTCCCATTCTTTTTTTTCCCCTATAGATACTCACTCTCAGATAATGAGCTTCTTGGAGACAGATCAAATCAAACTTTCCGTCTTTTAAAAAAATGAAAAATTAAATGTTCTTTTATATTATGTTTTTAGTCCTCTACAATTCAGTGACGTTATCCTATTTTATCCATTATATGAAAAATGTATTTGTTCTTTGCCTACGAATTTTACTAAATTTGTAGCGAAAATCATCATATTTTGACATAAATGGGGGTTTTCAAACTCACATCCATTTTTTAAGCGATACATCATCACATTGTAACATTGAAATCCATACCAGACGTTAGCGCCGTTCGTCCCACACCGGAACGAATGTCCTGTGACGCTTCCTGGCGGCGGGAACGCCCTCCCTCATGTTTCTGTTGCTTATTTTTTCCTCTTTTGTCAGGAGGACTGGGGCCCTCTCGAGACCGGCGTCGCTTAGCGAGCGGTGGCGAGGCGGACTGTGCAGCTCCAGGGAGGATTCCCAACGTAGCCTGACGTGTGCAGGATCGTCCTCTGTTCTGGCGGATGTTTTTTTTCCCCTCCTCCACCTTTCTCCTCTCTCTGCACATTACACTCTCCCTCTCTCTCATCCTCGCTCTCCCTCCCTCTCACTTCGATCCCCATTCTTTTCATCACTCACAAAACACACTTCTCTCTACGCTGATCAGACACAGTGAGATCACAAGCAGGTCTCGTCGTTTGTGTCCCGTCTTTTTTACATGCCCTGCACACCACATCATTCAAAGCATACCGATGCATGGATTAACTTCCAGACAGTTAGAACATACCACTGGCCTTTTCACTAGTTTCTACCTTTGTGTAGATTTTGGCTGTGAAAAAGCTGGACTTTGAGTGTTTTCTCTAGGGGACAAACGGTACTGTTATAAAAACAAATCGTCGTCCTGTGGGGGAAAACATGTCATTTGTTATCGTTGTCCCGCGCTCTTTTACATTTCAAAGTGGAACGAAGTTCGCACCCCGCTTTGAGTAGGGAGTGCTCAATTTCACTGTCCCGCCACAGAAATTTGGGAAAATTGTCTATAAAGACTTAGTAGCCGGTTTCTATTCTCCTGTCTGGGGTCTCTCAAGACATAAGGGTTAGTGTTTACTACCCGTAGCACAATACCTCTGAGGCGAATACCTTGCACAAGTAGTGTGGACCTCGCCTCTTCAGTAGCTGGTAGACCCTCCACAACCCTCCAATCTGCTGCGCCCCAACAACTGAACCTTGTCCGGCGGTGCGTTCTGCAGCCAACAGATCTCCAAACAGTGGCTGGGCGGTTGTTCGCAGTGTCCGGAATGTCTCTTGACTTTATGAAGACAGGTCGAACGCTCGCGGCCATATCCACAAATCGAATGCGAAAAAGACAAAGAAAAAAAATAGCGTAAATCGCAGACGTTACTGTACTGCTTGAAAAAGATTTCGCGACGGCTACAGTCCGATTACTATTTTAATATTATATAAATATATATATTTATTATATATAAATATATATATATATAAATATAAAATATATATAAAATATATATATATGACGTTGCGTTTGTTTACAAACGAAGAACTCCTGCCGAAGAAGGCAAGTAGCCGAAATATTTGGACAACAGCAGATTTGTTGTTTGCCTCATTGTTTCATTACTTAATATATATAAATAAATATATATATATATAAATATATATATATATTAAAAAATATATATATATTAAAATAAATATATAATATCTCAGTATAATTTTAAAATGCCTAAAACAATTTTTTTAAGTGCTCAACCCCTTGGGGAGCAACATTAGTTAAAAGAGTAAAAAGAGGAATCTTAAACTATCTACAAATTTGGGTTTTGAGAGCGTTGCGCGCATCAGATGCATCATCCTGATGACAGCGCAACGCGCTCGAAACAAATTTGTAGATAGTTTTAAGATTCCTCTTTTTACTTGTTTTAAAAATATATATATATATATTATATATATATATATATAATATTATATAATTTTATATAAAAATATATATATATTATATATATATAATATATATATCAGGCAACGGAAAATTCCTGCCTGTAATAAGCGTAACATATGTATATATAATATATATATATTAATATAAAATATATATAAATATATATATATATATTAATCTCAAATGATGTTAAAAAGGAAGGTTAAAACTCAAGGTTAAAACTCGACAAATTTGTTTCAGCGGGGTTGCGCTGTCTCAGGATGGTTTTTTTGCCCCCCGCCGTGTTATATAGCGTGTGGGCTCACGTTTGCGTTGTTTGCACGTGCGGTTGGCTGCACGTGTTTTTTGGGGGTTTCAGGTTTTGTTTTGGATGTGTTCACTAACAACGATTTCCATTTATGCCTGCATTGTTTACTATTTCTGTTTTTGGGGTTTAAAGTTGCTAAGTTGGTTTGCATAGTATTAAAACCCTTTTTCAGTTAACATAGGGTTTCACCTTTTTGAAACATTGCTGTATGGTGATGCTCTTTTTATGATTTCCAGGATATATTGTAGCTTGTTTTTGCGTCTTTAAGTTTCCAGATATAAATTTTCTCAGTTCTGTTTGGTTTTTATATTTTTCTTTAAATTTAATGACTGTTTGGGTTTGCATATCTGGTTTTGAAGTGGTTTTCAGTGATCCCTATGTATGTTTCTTTTTTATTTTCTGATGTTACAGTAGCCTGGTATACAATGTTGTTGTGGAGACATTTATTGTTTAGTGGGCACTGCTCCTTTCTCGTGCAATTGCAAGATTTCCTTTCTTCACCCTTCTTTGCTGTGTTGATTTTCATTTTGTTGGATGCGTCAATCAGGTTTTTGAGGTTGGGCATACATGAGTAAAAGATAGTTTGACAGTGTTTTTGTTAAATATTTTGGACCGTTTGTGCTCTTTTGGAAATGAAGTTGCTAGGATTTTTAAGAATTCTTTCCCTAGGGTTTTGTTTTGATTTTCCCCGTCGTAGGGGGGTTTTCCCCTTATGATTTTTTTTTTTCCCTTATTTTTTTTGCTTTTTTTTTTGTTTGCCCGGGGTTTTTTTGGGTTGTTTGTATTTTTTTTCCCTTTTTGTTTGTTGGGGCCTTGGGTTTTTAAAAGGCTGCATTGTTAAAACACTTCTCATTGAAGGGACGGGTTTTTGTTTGTTTTGGGTTTTTGCCAGGGGGTTTGGTCTTTTTTTTACAGTTTGGGGGGAGGGTTTAAATTTTGGTGGGGACATAAAGAGGTTTTATCTTTTGGGGTTTTTTTTTGGGTTTTTTTTTATTTTTTGGTTGTTGAGACCCGTGTTTTGTTTTAAATTTGTTCATTTACCTTTTTGTTTGCTTAAATTGGGGGTTTTTAAGTTGGGGTTTTTTGGAAGATTTTGCTTAGTTCTTCTTCTTTTTTTCGGGGTTCTTGGGTTGTTTTTTAGTGAAGAAAGGGCCCTTTTTCTCTGTACAGTCCGATTTTTTTTCCGAGTTTTTTTTTGTTGTTGGAAAAGCAAAAATTTAGTCCGCCGTTCACATGTTTCTGCACCATAAATTTGCCCCATGGTTACGCCCGTTTTTTGGTTTTCTTTTGGGTTTTTTCCCTGCCGGGTTTTTAATTTCTGGGGTTTTGAAATTGTTTTCTTGGTGTGGAGAATGTTTTCCCTTTTCTAAAATTTTGGGGGTCTGTGTGGTTACGGGCCCAAATTCAGGGCTTTGGGGTGTTCTCTTATGGAGGGGAAAAAGGGTCTACTTTGTCTTTTTGGGGGTTTAAAAAAAAACTGTTTTTACTTTGTTTATTGATTTTTTTGGGAAAACCATTGGAAAAATTGTTTTGTTTTTTTCCCGGGGTTTGAAATTCAGATTTTGGTTTTTTTTTCCCTTTGTTTTTTTTTCCCGGAATTTTCTTCCCTTTTTTTCCCTAATTCAGATTTCGATGGGTTTTTTTGTTGCTTTGTTGGATTGTTTTGAAATTTGGGGTTTTGGGGTCTTTGAGTGTTTTAAAAAGCTTCTTTTGTTGCTGTGCTTCAAAAACGGGGTCCCCCCCCTTTGGTCTATGCCCCTTGCAATTTTCCCACCGAAAAATTATTTACACAGCAAAAATGAACCTGGTTTCAGGAAAAAAACAAGAAATCAACTTTCAAAGAAAACCTTGGGTTCTTTGTGGTGAGAAAACATGTAAAAACGGGTTTCGGAAATTAATGCGGTCCAAATCAAAAAAAAAACTCGGGAAAATTTCCGGGAACTGTAAGAGGGTTGGGGCCCTTGGGCTGCATAAAAAAAACCCCAAAGAACCTTCAAAAAAACAAAAAGAAAAAAACTATGAAAAAATTTTCCCAAAAAAACCAATTTTAAAGATCCCCTTTTGATGCAAAAAAAAAAAGGGTTTGTGAACTCTTAGTTAACCTGGATTTCAAAAACCATATATAAAAACCATACAAAAAACCCAACAAATACCCCTTTTTATGTAAACAAAAAATTTTAACCATCCCCTTTCTGTTTTAAAGACCTCCCCCTTGGCTTTAAACAAGGGGACTATAAAAACCTTTTCATCCCAATGGTGGTGTTCAACCAAACCCAGCGGGGAATTACCGGAGGCCTTACAAAAAAGGGGTGGTTACAATTACAAACCCAATAAAAACCCGGACAAAAACCCAAAAATTTAAAAAGGGAAAGAAAAATGGGAAAAAAAAAATCTTTTGGGGAAAACCCCCCTTTACGAGGGGGAAACTAAAACAAACTTGGGGAAAAAAGAATTCTTCAAAATCCTAGCAACTTCTTTTCCCAAAATAGGCAAAAAAACCGCCCAAAAATTATTTACAAAAACCCACTGTCAAACTATGTCCCTTTTGTATCCCCCAACCTAAAAAAACCGGGTTTTGCGAATCCAAAAAAATAAAAAACAAACAGCAAAGGGGGGGTTTGTTAAAGGGAAAATCTTGAAATTGACGAGAAAGGAGCAGTGCCATTTAAACAAAAATTGCCCTCCACAACAAAATTGTTTAAAGGCTACTGAAAACATCAGAAAATGAAAAAGAAACATACTTTGGGATCACTGAAAACCTTAAAAACCCAAATATGCAAAAAAAAACGTCATTAAAGGGAAAAATTTTAAAAAAACCCAAAACAAAAATGAGAAAATTTATATCTAAAAATTAAAGACGCAAAAAAAAAGCTACAATATTTTTTGGGAAATTTAAAAAAAAGGGGAATTCCAAAACCCCAATGTTTCAAAAAGGTGAAACCCTTTTTTTAAAATGAAAAATGGTTAATACTATGAAAACCCCACACTTAGCAATTTTAAAACCAAAAACAGAAATAGTAAAAAAACCTGCGGCATAATTGGAAATCTTTTGTTAGTGAAAAATCCAAAAAAAAAACCCTGAAACCCCCAAAAACCGTGCAGCCCCCCGCTCGTGCAAAAACCGAAAATGGGGGCCCCACACGCTTTTATCTTGGGCGGGGGGGCAAAAAAAATTTTTCCATTGAGGGCAGGGAAAAGCCGTTTTGAAACTTTTTGGGTAGTTTTTTCCCTTGGGTTTTTTAAACCCTTCCTTTTTCCCATTTTGGGAAAAATGTTGCCCCCCGGGGGGGTTTCGGGGATTTTTTAAAAATTCTTTTTAGGTCTTTGGTTATATTAATCTTGATTGCTCCTCATTTTGAGCACTGGGGCCCGGGAAAGTTTTTTAAAATGGGGAAATAAATTTTAGGAAATTTCAAAAAAAAAAATTTACCGTTCTTTTAACCCCAAATTCTATTTAAAAAAGTTTAAATTTGGAAAAAAACCAAAAATTTTCGACGCAATTTGAGGGGAAAGGGATTTTTTTTTCTAAAAACCCGAAAAAAAAAAAAGAGGTCAAAAACATTTACGATTTAAATCATGGCGTTCCCCACCAGTAATAGCGATATGAAAAACCCTTTGAAGTTCAAAAATGAAAATTTATCCCTTTTTGAATAAAAAAATTCTAAAAACCCTTTTTTTCCAAAAATTTTTAAAAAAACCCAAATTAAAACAAGTACAAAAGGGAAAAAAAAATTATTTGGGAAGGCTGAAAAAATCTAGAAATTAAACAAAAGGGAAACCCAAAAAGGTTTTTCCTCAACCCCCTTGACTTTTTTTAATCCAAAAAAACTACAAAAAAGTGAAAAAAAATTTTTCAGCAGTTTTCCGATTTTAAAGATAAAAAAAATTGCGAGCTTTTTGACCTAAGTGACGGAAATAGAAGGGGGACGGGCACAAAAAAAGCTTTCATAACATAAAAGGACCACAAACCAAATTTTTCATAAATTTTACCCGGGCTGCAAATTAAACCCAAACGAATCTGAATTAGGAAAAATAAGCAAAAAAAATTTTAGGAAAAATAAAAAAGGTTTTAAAATCAAACTCGGGTTTTTAACCCTCGGGAAAGAAACATACGAAGTTTTCCAATGGTTCAAAAATCTTTTAAAAAAAAGAAATTTAAAAGTTTTTTTAACATTTGACTTGTAGACTTTTCCCCACCCATAGTTGAGGAAATACTCTCCAAAGCCTAAAGTTTCCCATTTCCAACCAGACATAACGGGTCGAAAGGGAAAATTTCTTTTCTCCAAAACCAAAGGGAAAAATTTTCACGGGCAGAAATAAAAACCCTGGTCAAAAAAACCCAAACGAAATTAACTTCGACGAAAACCGGGGTTTTCATATGATGGTGCAGAAAAATTTGAATTTGGTGGAAACTTTTCATGTGTCAACCATAAAAAAAATGGGGAAAAAAAAGTCGGATTTTTCAGAGCGGGGCCCTTGCTGAAATAACAAACAACCCAAGAAAAATCGAAAACAAGAAGAAAGAACTTTTGCAAAATTTTCCCAAAAACCACAACTTAAAAAACACATTGAAGCAAACAAAAAGGTAGGGAACTACTTGGGGACATAACAATGGATTTTAAAACCATTTTTAAAAAAAACCTTTAAAAGGAAAACCCCAACGATCACCTCTTTATGTACACACCAAAAGTAACCATCCCCCAATCTTTTTAAAGGGGACCAAAACCCATGGCAAAAAACATGGGACTTTCAAACCGGGCAGGAAATGGGGAGAGTGTTAAACATTGCAGCGTGGAATACCGGGTTTGGAAATCCCAAACAAGTGGATACAATTCCCAAACTAAAATTAAAACCCGGGGACAAAAACACAAATAAAAGCAAAAAAAAATAGGAAAAGAAAAAATTTTTAGGTAAAACCCCCCCATCGACGGGAAAAACTTAAAAACTTTTGGGGAAAAAATTTCTTCTTTTTTTCCTAGTTTTTTCTTTTCCAAAAGAGAAACAAACTGTAAAATTTATTTTCCCAAAACAGGGCAAACAATCTTTCTCATGTATCCCAAACCCTAAAAAACCCTTTTTTTTGGGCATCCAACCAAAATAAAAATCAACACCCCAAAAAAGGGTTGAAGAAAGGAAATCTTGAAAATTTGCACGAGAAAGGACCCAGTGCCCCCTAAAAAATTTAAAGGGCTCCAAAACAACTTTTTTTACAGGTTTCTGGTAACTTCAGAAAAGAAAAAAAGAAAAAAAAAAGGGATCCGGGAAAACCCACTTCAAAACCAGTTTTGCAAACCAAAAACTTTTTTTTTTTTTAAAAAGAAAAATTTTAAAAAAAACCATAAAAATTGGGGCAAATATTTCTGGAAACTTAAAGACGCAAAAAAAAGCTAAAATTAAATCTGGAATTTATTTTAAAAAAAATTTCACTTTTCGCAATGTTTCAAAAAAGGTGAAAATGTTTAACGAAAAAAGGGTTTAAATTTATGAAAACCAAACATTTAGAAACTTTAAAACCAAAACAAAAATTTATTTAAACAAATTGCAAGGAAAAAGGGTTTTTTTGTTGTTTTTAAAAATCAAAAAAAAAACCTGAAACCCAAAAAAAACTCGTGCACCCAAACCCGCACGTGCAAAAAACCCGCAACGTGGCCCCCGCTATATAAAAATCGGCGGGGGGCAAAAAAAAAACCATCCTGATGACTCCCAAAAACGCCGTTGAAACAAATTTGCGATTTTAACCCTTTGGGATTTTTAAACCCTTCCCTTTTTTAAAACATTTGAAAAATTTTGCTCCCCCGGGGTCGAGCATTTAAAAAAATTTTTTTTTTGGCCCCTTTCTTTGGTTATATTCTTTTTATTTATTTATTTTTATATTTTTTTTTTTTTTATATCCCGTTTTCTTTGTCTGTATTTTTCTTGGTAAAAGGTTGCAAACTTTGTCTTTGGTGTTTTTTGTTTTCCCTTTTTCCTTTCTTTCGTTCTTCCCAAACAGCAAATTTCGTTCAATTCTTGGTTTATTTTTTCCCTTTTTATGCCGATGTTTTGGAATTTGTTTTTTAAAAAAAAAAGAAAAAAAGAAAAGAAAAAAAGAAGGGGAAAAATTTCCCTCCTTTTTAACTTATTTATTTCCCCCAACACTGAAAAAAATTTTTACAAAAATTTTAAAAACCCCCTGTGGTACACAAAATTGTTGCCCTTAAAAAAATTTTTTTTGGGAAAACCGGCTGCAAAAAAATCGGGCCCAATTTCGCAACATTTAAACCCATTAAGACGGTATTAAAAAATTTTTCAAATTTAAACCACCCCTTTCCCTTTTTCCTGTTAGGGGGGATTTCCAAAATGATTTTTTCAAAAAAAAAGAGGGTTTGTTCGAAATTTTTTCTTGCAGACAAAAAGTATTGCCAAGAGATTTTTTTAGTTTTCCCAAAGTATTCCCCTTTTTAATGTATAAATTTTTTTCTAAAAATTGTACCTTGGGTACGATTTTTTTAAAGTACCCTTTTTTTAACAAAAATTTGTTTATGTTTTTTTTTCAAAAATTTTTGGATTTTTTAACGAGGAAAAATTTTAAGGGAAATTGTTTGTTTTAATTTTCAGCGTTTCTATTTGTTCCTTTTTTTGAAAAGTTGTTGTTTTTCATTCCCTTTTTTCCCCCAGTGAGAGGGGGCCCAAAAAAAAAATTATTTTTTCTTTTCCCTAAGTTTTAGGAAAATCAGTAGAATGTTTTTTTAAAAAAGCTTTTTCTTTCTAGTTTTTGAAATTTCCAAAAACGCTTTTGGGGTTTGGGTTAAACGTTGGAATCAAACCATTTAATTTTTTAGAAAGCTTTTGTTGGGGCCATATTTTTTAAGTAAACCCTTTTCGGTTTTTGTTTATTTTTTTGAGTTTTTGATTAAAAAACCCCTTTTTCCCAAAAATTAAACATAAAAATTTTTTTTTTTTTAAAACTTTTTATTTTGGGTATTATAAAGCCAGAAAAAGGTTGGGGATTCCATTTTGGAAAATCTTTTAAACACTTTTAAAAGTGGGGGTTTAAACGGGTTTTTTTAAAAGGGAAAGGGGGCTGAGGGGGGGGGAAAATGAAGCCCCCCCTCAATATTTCCCTCTCTGTAAAACCGGGGGGGTTGATGGTTTTCAACTCCCCTCAGCTCAAAAAAACTCGCCGACAATTTTCACCCGGTTTTCCCGTCGGTTTCAAAAAAAATTAAAAAAATTCAACAAATTTTTTTTTTAAAAAATTGGGGGAGTGCGGTTTTGTGTCCCGTGTTTTAAAAAATTTTTTTCCCCCTTTTTTTGTAGAAACAATGTTTGAAAGCGCTTTTTTTGGGTTCACTCTCACTTAAATTCCTGCGATGTCTTTTTTTCTTTTCCCTTTGGTTGATTTTTGACTACGATGGTTTGGCCCCTTTTCCCGGTTAAGGGGGGGCTTTCAACGCCCAAAGGAGCCCGTAACTTTGAGGTTTTCTGTGCCCAGCTGATAAGACTTCGTAGAATTTACTCGCCCACCTGCACGGGGAACCCGGGGCGCGGGCCCTTATCCTTCGAAAATTTTCCCCCGCAGCTGACTTATTTATGTTTTTTTTTGGAAAACATGAAAAGACAGAAAACCCAACAAAAAACCAAATGAAACCCCCAAAGGGGGTTTGTCCCTTGTCTGAAATTGTTTTACTTTTTTACGATGTTTTAAAAATAAAAAAATTTGCGAGGGTTTGATACATAAATTTGGGATGCCCCCTCCTCCGGGGGGGCGCACTCCCCCTTCTGAAAATTAAAATTTTTAATATTTTTTGTAAAAAAGGCCTTTCTACGAGGGCCCAAAACTTTTTTTTCCAAAAAATTTAAATTTGGGGATTTAAATTTTTTTTTTAAAAAATTTGGATCTTGATGTTTGTGGCAATTTCCCCCCAAAAAAAAAAACATTCATTTTTTAAACCAAATGAAAAATATTCCATTTTGGGAATATTTTAAATTCTTTTAAAAAAATTTTAAAAATTACAAGGGTTTTGACTGGGATCCTGGAAAAAAAAAGGGGGAAAGAATACGGAACCGCTCAGAGTTCCTAAACCCGCCACGCCGACACCAGCTTTCCCGGATTTCCCCCAAACCCCCCGCAAAACCCCAGGTTCCGGATTTTCCCCTAGTATGGGTTCCAAAAAAAGTCCCAAGGCCTCGGGCGTGGGCCCTTTTTCCGGGGACGGGGCCAGGGGTTTTAAAGTGGGCGTTTAAAAGGGACGTCCCAGAGCCCCTCAGGTAGGCGATACCAGTACGTGCCAAGTGCCCTCGGGACGTAGGGGGCCCCGTTGTTCCTCGCCCCCCAAAGCGTAGGGGGGTTTTCCCTGAAAGTGCCAGGGGCCCTAGAGGGTTGGCGTTACCAGAAATTTCCCTGGTCCATGGTTTTGGCGAAAACGTATGTGTTTGGTCCTAAGTAAGGCGAAAACCGTATTTGGCCAGGGTACCCCTGTTGTAGGCGTTTCCCAGAAAGTAAAAAGATTTCCCTTTCAAAATTTGGCGAACCATTTTCGTCCCAGGCCCCCCATTTTGTTGGCGGTTACCATTTAGTCCCAGGTCCCCAGAGGCAGGCTTTTTTAGTACGTGCCAGGCCCCTTCGGGTCGCGGCGACACCAGCCGTTCAAGGTTTCCCCAGATGTTACGGTGGTGGCGACGCCCTGGGGAAAGGGGGTTCGCTTTGGTCTAGTCGGGTCAGTCGGGTCGTCGGGGTTTCAGTCCTTTTGAAACCGTTCTTTAGGGAGGTTAGCAAAAGTACCGGGGCCCCCGGTTTGAGGGGGAAAATTCCCGATCTTTTCTGGTGCTCAAAAACAACTGCGTTCTCCGTTGACTTGCGGTTTGGCAAGATGAACGTCTTCTTTTGGATCAGTTTTTTTCCCCGGTCGAAAAATAGCTGTGCGGCTGCCTGTCTACAAAAACAGTAATGTTTTATTCCGTAAATTTCCCCAAAAAAAAGATGTCTTGGCAACGTTTGCTTAGTTTTTGGACTTATGAAGATTTGTTGCACTTTTAGTTTGGTGAGATAGTTCTTTTGTTTCGCGCGCGACAAATATAAAAAAAAAAAAAGCAGATTTTGATGTTTTGCCGGCTTCTATAGGGGGAAAAAATGTTTTTTGGGGCAAGTTGAGCGGCCTAGAAAATTATTTGGCGTAACGGTTTTCGTGAAGGGTGTAAACCTTTAATTTTTTGTGCGAAAAATTGGTGTGGGTTTGAAGTAATCGGAATTGGTTTTGGTATTTGGTGGGAGGGGCTGTCGCTTTAAACATCCCCCTTCCCCCCGGGGGTTTTCCGTTTTGGGGGCCCTTTTTGGGATTTGGAGACGCAGAGAAGCAAAAGCAAAATTGGCTCTTTTTTCTTCTTGCCCTTTTACCCTTTTTTTTATTTTTTTTTCCCCTTTTGAAACCCCCCAAGGGGGTTTAGATTTGCATTGTGTCTAGCCCTGAACTCTGTTTGCCCGGTGTCCATGGCAAAAAAATTTTAACCCCCTTTTTTAAAAATTTTTGGGGTTAAATTTGGGGGTTCAAAATGTTCAAAAAATTTAAAGTTTTTTAAAATATTATTTTCATTATCACTTTTCTTTAAAAATTTTGTTTTGAAATTTTAAAAAAAAGTTTTTAGGTGTTTTAAGGAGGCATTGGAGGTAACCACGGTTTTTCGGGTTTTATAGCAAAAATTATAAATTTTTTCAATGTGTTTTTAAAAGTCGGAGGGTGTAGTTTCAAATTGGTTGTTTTTTATGAATTGTTTTTAAATTTTTTATTGAAAATCTTGATAGAACCCATCGTATTTTTTTGTAAATAAATTTTTTAAACCCAAAAAAAACTTCTAAAATTTTAATTTATTTTTTTTTCACCAATTTTGTTTTCATTTGTGGCAAGTTGTTTGTTCTTTTTTTAAACTTTCAGGGGTTTGTTTTGGAAGGGGGGACCCCCGGGGAGTAATTTGGGGGCCCTTTTTTCCCAAAGTTTGAAATTTTTTTAAAAGGGGAGTTTTTTTGCAGAGAAATAAATTTCCTCCCCTTTTGTCAATTTCGTTGGGATTAAAGGATGTTTGATGAAAAAGGGTTTTTTAAAGCCCTGACTCAGGGTTGTTCATATAATTTTAAAAACGTTTCTTTTTTTTTATTTTATCAGTAAAATTTTAAAAACCATGTTTTTTTCCTGTTCAGCTTAGGATTTTTAAAAATTACCCCCGGGAAATTAACTTTTTCTTTTTTTTTTTTTTTTTGGTTTTCCCCAACCTCTGCACCCCCGGGGGCGGCCCCCCCACCCCGGTCTTTTAAGAACCTGGTCCCAAAAAGCCAGGGGGGGTTTGGGCCCCCCGCCGCACCCCCGGCCCCCGAAAATCCTTAGGGACCCTTTTAAATGTCAAGTCTTTCAGGAGGCTACCCCCCGGAGGGACACTCCCACGGGCTGCCGAGTCACTTCGGGGGGTTTTCGGGGCGTGTTTGTTTAAAACATACGAAGGACACCCCCTACTAACCCCTCTAATGGCAAAAAATTTGTTAGGGTTTTTCCGGCGGTGGCGAGTTCCAAAACGGGGGCCCCAATCAGTCCGTAAAAGGGGACAGCCCCCATGGACTCGGAAAATGGTGCCCAAAAAGGGAAACCCAAAAGGAAAGGGCCCAGATGGGGGGAATGGACTTCGTTTTTAAGGTCCGGGGATTTTGAGCATGGCCCACTATTTGAGACTTTTTTTTATGCTGATGGGTGGTTTGGGGGATGTTAAAGTTGTTTGCTGGGTTTTTCCTTTTTCGGTCTGAAACTACATGACGGGGGTTTGTACTTACGCTTCCTTTTTAAAAATTTTCCCGGCGTCACCCGGGCCTTTGAGAGTTAAAAGCCCCTGCAGTGTTGGTCGGGAAAATTTTGAGCAACGCTCTCAGAAACGCTTTTTTAAAGGGGGATGAAACTCGACTGGGGTGGCCCCTGTTTCCCAAAAACTGACCCAAACAGCAAACTCAACTTGGGTTGGGGCCGGGCGGGGCAGAAAAACCCCATATGCTCTGATGGGATTTGAAAAACCCCGACCTTTTCCCGCCCGGGGGTACGCGACACAAAACCCCTTTGCCACGGCGGCTGGCGGAACTTAACTTTTTGTTTATTTTCCAGAAATTTACCCTTTTACCAAAAAATGAGGGTTTGAATCTTTGGGTTTTCCCCCTTTTTAAGAGCTTTATTGTTGGAAAATTAGGTGTGAATTTTATTTTAATTTTTTGTGTGATGTGTTTTGTTTTTTTGTTAAGGATTGAATGGGAAACCCCTAGAAAAAAATTAAAAACCAAAAGAATTTTGCGTGTTTGGGGTTAAAATTTTTGGTCTGTGTGTCTTGTGAATTTCAATTGTCAGGGAGTGGATTTTGGTTTGGGGGGGGATTTTTTCGGGCCCGGGGTTTGCGGGAGGGGGGGTTTATTCGTCCCGGGGTTTGGGGGGAGGGGATTTTTTTTCGTCCGGCTTAAACGCCCTGACAGAAGCTGGTAGTCGGGTGGTTTAAAACCAAAATTTTATCAAGTGATTCACGAAACCAGGACTACGCTCCGTAAACATTTTGCATTTGCCCCAAACTGGCAACAAATTTTTGCTTAAACAAAAACAATTTTGACGTTTTCAATTGGCCATATTCTTCGAAATTGCCGCGGGGGCTCAATTTTTGGCTAGGGTTTTGGCTATAAAAGAGATTTTCCAGGGAAATTTTTCGTTCTGGGCCACTTCCGAATTGCCGTTTAAAATTTCCAATTTTGATTTTTCCAGTCTGTTTCCCGGCCCCGACGCAAAAACATTTAAAAAGCCGATTTTAAGTGAAAAAACAACAGGGGGAAAAGTCAAATGACGTGGGCAGAAAAAGACAGGGCAATTTACCTGTGGGCAGTTTAATTTGGGGGGGGGGGGGTGCGAAGTCCCCAAAAACCAAAAACGGGAAACAAGTAAACGGTCTATGCTCCCTCGCCCCCCTTTTTTAACCCCCCACCCCCAGGCCCTTTTTTTCCTAGTCCTTTTCCCCCCCCCCTTCCTTTCCCCCTTTAAAAATCCAAAGGCCCCTTTTGTTTTTCAATTTTCTCCCCGGTCTTTCTTTTTATTTCCCCAAACCCCTGTTTTAAAAAAAGGTGTGTTTATGTCAACCACCCAAACATTCAAAACCCCACCCACACACACAAAACACACACCACCCCAAACACACACCCCCCTCTAGGGCCCTTTTTCTTTCCCACCTTTAATTTCCCTGTCAACATCGCTGTTAAAAACATGGGTGATCCCCAAAGGGTCAGCCGAACCAGACTGGCATAAAGGGCCGGTTGACCCCCCAAATTTAAAAGTCACCACCCCGATTAAGCGGGAAAGTCTATCTACCCAAAGTTGGTTCATCTGACCCCAGTCCCCCTTTGGCTCAGGTGACCCAGATCGGATTTTTAGACATTGTGTTTAAAAGGGTTTAATTTAAAAATTTCCCGTGATACAAGTGGGTTTCCCGTGGCCCCGACGTATTTCAAGGGCAAGTGACCCAGATGAGTCAGGTGCTCAGGTTTTTTCCCTTTTTACTCGAGTCTTTCCACAGTTCAGTATTTTTGTGTGTTTACGACGAGGCCCTCCCAAATATCAAAAAGGGCCCTGAATGGAAATTTTGCGAAGTGACCCTGGTCGATTTTTTTGGGTATCCCGACCCAAAGGGTGCAGGCCCTTTTTTTCTTTTTTTTTAAGAAGCAGCGAAAAAACCCCCCTTGGTCATGGAGGGTTTTAGATTTTTTTTTAGTGTTATGTGGGGCCATTCGTTTTATCCTTAACTCGATTAAAAGTCAAGGTTTTTAATTGTTAAAATTGGGACCTTTTTTTGAGGTTTAAAAACACAAAGTCCGAGGTTGGCCCTAACCCGTTTATTTGTTTGGATCCGAATTTTTTCTAATTTAAAACCATGAAAAAACCACACTACCAAAAACCCCAATTTTAGAAAGATGCCCTCGGGAAAAACAAAGGGTGCAAATATTTATTTAAAACTGTATGCTAAATTTTGAATACTGGCGCTGGCTGCGAGAAAAAAACTTTATACCTGAAACCCCTTTTTTGAAACCCTTTTGGTGGCTATCTTTTCAATCGCTTGTTTTTTATGAAACCTCCGTTTCCCGTTTTGGTTTCCAGCGAAAAAAACAAAAAAGGGTTTGAAAAAGGGTTTCAAGAAACACTCCCCTGCCCCTTTTGTCATTGTGGCAAACTTCCTTTGGCCCCGTGATTTAGCTTTTGGCAGTAGTTGAGGGGGAAAAACCCATGCGACAGTTTTTTTCTTTCTTTTTTTGTTTCCCTGTTTTTGCATGAAAAATTTTTTTTTATTCTGTTGTTGACATTGCTTGCACAAAATATTTGTTTTTTTGGTTTCTTGACAAAACCCCTTGCTGAGGAGTTGTTGGGTTTATTTTAAATTTTAGTTCTTGATGTTGGTCATAAGAATGCGTTTTACTGCAAAATTATATGGTTTTTTTGTCACCTTTTAGTTGGAAATTTCCCCCTGATGTCTTTAGAGGGACATTTCTTTTTTATCTTCAACCATTTCATCGTTTTGATCTTACCATTTAAACCTTTTTTAAACTCTAACCATTTCATCATTTTTAACTTGACTTTTTGATCATTTTGATCTTAACCCTTTTTTTCATTTTAATCTCTAACCAATTTTTTATCATTTTAATTTGACCATTTTTAAACCTTTTTAAACTCTGACCCTTTCATCATTTGTTTCTAAACCCTTTTACCCCTTTTTTTTTTTGACCTTTTTTTAATTTTTTGGGCTTAACCATTTCATCTTTTAATTTTTGACCATTTCATCATTTTAATCTCTTTTTCCCTTTATCATTTTAATTTTTGACCTTTTTTTTCTTTTAAACTCCAACCCCTTTTATCTTTTTATCTGCAACCCTTTATTCTTTTGTTTCCCAACCCTTTTATCATTTTAAACCCCCAACCTTTTTATTTTTTTGACTCCAAACCCTTTCATCCTTTTGATCTCCAAAACCTTTTCATATTTTTAAACTCCAACCTTTTTTTTCGGTTTGTTTTCCAACCATTTTTTCGGTTTTTTCATAAAACCCTTTTATCGGTTTTATCTCCCAAACCCTTTCATCCTTTTGTCTCCCCCATTTCATTTTTTAATTCCAAAAAATTTCATTCTTTTTATCTCCAACAATTTTTATTTTTTGTTTTCCAAACCCTTTAAACATTTTAATTTTCCAAAACCCTTTTTTCGGTTTGATCTCCAAAAAATTTCTTTGGGTTTTTCCTAAACCCTTTTATCGGTTTTATTTCTAAAACCTTTTTTTCGGTTTGATCTCTTAAAACCAAATTTTTCGGTTTGTTTCTAACCATTTTATGGTTTGTTTTCTTTCCATTTTATCGGGTTTTATCTCTAACCATTTTTTCGGTTTGGGCTCTAACCTTTTTTTGGTTTGAATTTTTTAACCATTTATTTCCTTTTTTATCTCTGAAAAATTTCTTCCCTTTTTTTCTCCAAAAATTTTTTTTCCCTTTTTATCTCTGACATTTCTTTCCCTTTTTATCTCCAACCCTTTCATCCTTTTGATTTTCTGACCCTTTCATTCTTTTGTTTTCCAACCATTTTTACCTTTTGTTTTCTGCCCTTTTTATCTTTTTTAAAGTGGATTTTTTCTAGTTTTTGAGGGTTTTCGTTGTCAAAATTTTCTAGTTTTTTTTTTTGTGGGATTTATCTGTTTAAAATTTTGGGGGTCATAAATTTCCCTTTTTATTAAGCCCTTTGACTAAAACGCGAAAACCCTTTATCTTTAGGGTTATCTCCGCGGTTTAAATTTCTCGATCATTTAAAAATTTCTTCTCTTTTATTAGCCCGGGTTTCCGGGCTTGGGTTTGGGGTCGGATTTTCCCGTTTCCGGATCAACCCCCGTGGACCTTTTTCCAATAAAAGTTTTGTTTGTTTTTGCAGCTTTTCGCAAAAAAGGGTTTTTTTAGCTCTTGGGGGTACAAGGATTGTTTGTTTACTCTGTTCCAAATTCCATTTTGTCAAAAAATTTTTTTGGAAAGGTTTTCCCAAATTGTGTTGGGGGGCCTGTTTCAGTAAATTTCCCCTGGGGCTCCTTTTTCAGGTACTGTTGGAACATATACTTTTTAGATGCTTCTGTCTATTTTGCCCGTACTTTATGTCTGGTTCTGGCTTTGAAAATAATCTCAAATTTTGAAGGGGACTTTCGGGTTTTGTCGGATTCGCCTGTAGTTTTGGGAGGCCCATAGCGGGCCGCAACCTTCAGCATCCAGAATTTTATTTTTTTTTTTTTTTAATTTTTTTAGAAATTTGAAGGGGACGGTTACAAATTATCTTGCTTGGGTTCCTGGTCATTTTGGGCATCGGGGGAAATGAAATGGTTGATCGTTTAGCAAGAACGCCCAGAGAGAAAATGCCCAACATTTATATCCCTGTCAGATGTGAAACCCAAAAAAATGATTATGTGAGAGCCCTTGGCAGGAGGATGGAAACACACGACAAATAACAAACTCTTTCGACCCGCCCAAAACCCTTAAAGGACTTCCTCCCACCCAGTCGGGAGGTCGTAAAAGGGGGAAACGGTTCTGTGCCGGTGAAACCCCGGGCCCATTCGTTTTTTCCATGCTTCCTTTTAAAGAGTGAAAAAGGTCCGGGTGCATTCCATGTCATGCGCCATCAAAATGAACATGTTTTTTTAGAGTGTTGGACTTGCATGGTGAGACACAAACATTTACGGCGGAGCCATGAAGATCCTTTTTAGGGATGTCCCGCCTGATGTGATCTTGGTTTTTGAGAGAGTTTAAATTTTCATTTGATTTAAGTTTTACGAAAAAAAGATTTTTAACGAAGTTTCAGGTACGTTTCTTCTTTTTTTTTTTTTTTTTTTTTTTTTTAAATGGGCAACTAAAAATTTTTTCTGGAAACGGACATTATTTATAAACCCCAAAACAAAGTCATGTAACATGTCCTTTGTGCCCTCATAAAAATCGACTTTTAGAGAAAATACGTTACAAATCTATTTCAGTCTTATTTCCTTTGATGCCAAGGTCACGGAAAACACGAAAAGGAAGGAAATTATTTCTATGATTTTTAAAACATTATTTTTGTATTAGGGGTAGTAGGAAACCTTTTTGTCCGTATTCTCCCTATTCTCTCCATCGGCCCCTGTGTTTTAAATTTTTTTGTCTTAGAAAATTTCCCTTTAAAAAACTTTTTTAGGTTGGGTTTCTTTTTTTAAAAAATTCTCATTTGTTATGAAAATATTTTCCTTAAATGTTTAAAGTCAACTTATCATTGTTTTTGTTTTTCACAGTCCCCAAAAATTTTTAAGTCTACTTTTTAAAGGGAAAATCTTTAACGGTGAAACACTTTTTTTAAGGTATTTAAAATTTGTTTCCGAAAGTTGTGCAAATTCCTTTCCAACAAGTAGTGAAATCAAATCTTTCTCTCTATTAAGAAGTTACACATGCACTCTCCCAACCGCTTTTTTCAAAATATGTTTGTTACAAAAAATTCTGTGACTATTTTAAGCTGGAACATTTCGTTTTATTTTTTTTTTCTTAATTCTTTTTGTAGCTGTCCAATTATAGGTATTTTAAAGCGCTGTTCCCTTTCATAAAAGAGCTGTTTTTTAAAACTTCAATGTCTTCTATCAAAAATACATAGTGAATGCGTCCCCCTTTAGGGGCGCTCACATTTTTTTTTAACGCAAATGTTCTGTCATTAGGGTTTTACTGTCAAGTTTTAGGACTTTTTCTTGGGCTAGTTTTTTATTGATTGTACCACTTAGAAAATTTAGAAAATTAACCTAGATCCAGCTTCTCGGACAGTGTGGACGGTTAAAAAGTTCCTTGTCGAAGTAAATGTCTAACCAAAAATATATTGTTTTTCATCCATTTCTTTTTAAAAGAACGGTTTTTTCCCACTTTGAACTTTTCTTTAAAAAAAATGGTTCAATAGCTAGATCTGTGTTATTTTTTAATTTGCACGGTTTGCAAAAAAAAATTTATAGCTGAAAACTCCCCCCCCTTTTATTTTGCTTTGTAAAAAATCTATCTGGTCCATTGAATCAAGGGGGATCGTTTTCAGGACATAATGAATGTGTACTTTTTTCCCTTTTACAATTTTGCCTTTTTATTTTCCAAATCCAGGCGATTTTAAGGCTTGGTATATATTTTAAAGAAAGGTATCCCTAGCCCTCCTTTCCAAATATTTTTGCAAAAATATTTTCTTTTAATTTTATCATTTTTTTTTTGTCCCAAACAAACTTGAAACACATTTTTGCAACAATCATTGAGAGTCTGGAGGGTTGGGCAGGGGGCCCAAAAATATAAAGTTTTGTGCACTAATTTTTTTGCATGCTTTTACCAGAGGTGAAATTACTCTTTTTGCCCTATTTTAAAATTTTTTTAACTTCAAAAATTTATCTGTCACATTGATTTGAGTAAATTTTTGTCAGTTTTTCGAAAACCACACCCCTGGTTTTTAAAAATTTTAAAGGGTTTCCCCTTCCCATTTTATAAAAGGGAAAGTACGGGTTCGACGAATTTCGTTTTTTTCCCTAACCAAACATTAAGTTTTTATATTTTAAATTTTAAGTCGATATTTGTAAAAATTCAAGAGATCTGTGAACAATTTTCATATGATTTCTTATTCCTTCCAGGGGAAAGGTGGTGTATTGCAAACGATTGTCTTAAAATCTGTATTTTTATTTTTATGCCTTTAACTCTGATCTTGCCTTTTTTTGGTTTCTAGTTTTTCGGCCATAAAAAAACAAATGGGAGTTTTTGGATCTCCTTGTCGGCATCCTCTTGAATAAAATCCCAAAAAAAAACCTTTCCCCGTTCCTATAACAAAAGCCCTTATTTTCTAAAAAGATGTTTCCATTGCTGTTTTCTTTTCCGACCAAAAGACGTAGAACCCTACTCTGTAGCCCAGTAAAACAGAGTAAATGCTTTTTCGAAACGACAGTCTAAAAATCCGAAAAGCGGTTCACCTCTAAATAGTGAATTAATATTTTGGGTTTCTTAAACTGTCTCCTATGTATTAGGGGAAATGAAACCTGATGGTCCTCTTTTTATGTTTTTGGGGTAGAAAAGATTTTATTTACTGCAATCAGGGAGGCAAAATTTTTTAAGTAACATTTAGAAGTGAAATTGGTCTCCGTTCTTTATGTATTTTCGTGGCTTATTTCCCTTTTTGGGAAACAATTTTATCCCTTTTTTTTGTGTTTAGACATTTCGCCTTTATTGTTCCTCGTTTAATGAAGGACAACAAAATCCCCCCAATTTTCTCCAAAAAAAATTTAAAAAAAAATTTTCTGTCATACCTGTCCCAGGCTTTTACATTTCCTTTTTTTTAAGATTTTGTACTTCCCCCTAAGGTAATTGGTCCCTCCAATCATCGGATTTGCTTTAGTAGTTTGGGTGATTATTGGCTTTTTTCAATTTTTAATATCTTTTACTTTCTTTTCTGATTTTAAAGTTTAAAATGTTCTTTTTTTTTCTAACATAAAGGGCCCTTTTGTTAAAGTGTTTCCCTTTTTTTTGACTAGTTTGGCTTCTTTGCTTACAAAGTTTCTTTTTTTCCCGTGAGCAGAAGTATTTGTTTTCTTTTTCCCCCTTTTGACGCCCTCTTGTGGACCCTTACTATTTTTCTTTCCTCTTTGTTTTCCTAATCTCATTTATTTTATCTTTTTTTTTTTTTTAGGGGGTTTCCCGTCCGCTTTCCCAAAAAAAGGAGTTTTTTTTCCAAAACTTTAATTTCTTTTTCAATGCGTTTTTTTTTCATTTTGTTTTTTTTTTTTTGAATGCAAATGTTTTGTTTCTGCTCTTATTTTTATAAACAGAGTATCTAAGAATAACTGGCTGAAACTGAGAATGAATTTGATTGTTTGGGTTTTATCAAAAGATTTTTACGTATGGGAGTAGCGCTTTGTTCCTTAATTTCTTTAATTTTTATTAATAAAGGGTTTAAAATATCTTATCTCTCAAAGTGAAGAGTTAAATTTTCCCAAAACTTTAGCTGTCTTCTTTTTAAAAGCAAAAGTTTATATTACCCAAAGGTGATTGTTTTGTATCCAAAAAAGAATCGCTTTTCAATTTAGTGATTAATGTTGGAATAAAAAAAAATCTAGCTGCTTTTTTGGAAGGGTTTTTTGTTTTTCTCCTGTTACCGTTTTTGTCTTCATTAAATCTTCCTATATTAACTGCTCTAGTTTGTCATCATTTCAGTAAATTTTTTCCTGCGCATGTTGTTATTGAATGTTTATAATTTTGTAGTCAATACTGGGTAATAACCCAAAATTCCGTCCCGGCTATTTTTATGTTGGCTTGTTTAATTCTTCTACTTTTAACGTATGTTTTCAAAGAAGAGGATCATCTTTATTTGGTCCTTGATATTCACCAAAATTAAATCTTTTCCCATTTTATTTAAAAAAACCAGTATTATGTAATTACCTGAACATCTTTATTTTAAATTTTTTTATTTTTAAATTTAAAGTTTTATTTAAGGTATTCCCCGCCTTTGATCTAGAATTTTTTGAAGCCACATCGTTCCCCTTCACTTTTTATTTGGCGTTTTAATTTCGTGTGAAATGTGTGCTTGTACAAATAAAAAGAGTACGGTTTTTTTCTTAAAAAGAAAAACGTCCTTTCTTTTTTGTTTTCCCCCCAGACCCTGGCAGTTCAAAAATGAATTGCAATAGAATCCTTTCCTGTTAATTATATAACTTTTTTGTTGACTTCTCATTCTTAATTGTGCCTTTGGTTTTCCGTTAGCGAACCAAACTGACAAATGAACAAATAAGATCAAAAACATTCCAAATAAAAGTTAAAATTTTTCATATAACTAAACATACGGGTAAATCCAACATAAGTCAAAAAAATTTCTTGACCCAAAGCTAGGAAGGGAAAGGGGCAAGAAACCCAAAAAAAAAAAATATAATAATGTACAAATTGAACGAAAAAAAAACTTTTAGCCGTCTACTTCAGGACATCAATTCACAAAAAATTGACATCATGCGCAAGTGTCACTACTTGAAAAATTAAATTTCCTGTTGATGTTTTATGCCGGGATTCCAGCACGCGGTGGCCAAAACCCCAGAGAGAGAGAGAGAGAGAGGGGGAGAGAGAGAGAGAGGAGAGAGAGGAGGAGAAGAGAAGGAGGAGAGAGAGAGGAGAGAGAAGAGAGAGAGAGAGGAGACCTGCAGCAAGGTTGTGTCGCTCCCAAAGAATCTTTTGTTGTGAGGACCCCCGTCCCCCTTCCCCCCCCCCCCCCCCCCCCACCCTCACCCCCCACCCCCCACCCCCCCCAAACCCCAGAGCACACCGAAAAAAAGAAAGAAAAGGCTCTAAGTAATTTCAGCTCTTGACGAATTTTCAGGGGCTTTTGTTTTGATTGTGATACCTTCAAAGCAACAGCATTCAAAACTCAACCAAACAAAAGATTACCAAAGTGGTCAGCACGCGGCTCGCGCCCCCCCCGGTCTGTGTGGGTGCCAAAAGCACCTGATCACGTTCAGCTGTAATTTCACGGGAAGCGGTGGTCGGCAGCGAAGCAACTTACGCTTTTTCCCCCTCTCCCCCCCCCCCCCCCACACCACACCCGTGCCCCTTTTAAAGTGATCCCGTGCTAGTGGTGTGCGTGCGCGCCGGCCCGTCCCCGCCCGCAGCACGGAATTTGTTACCCAACTAGTCAAAAAACTAAAAATACTACACATCAAACCCTTTTAAAAAGTAGGAATATCTAAAAGTTGTATCAAAACGCCCGGCCAACGCAAGGAAGTGGGATGTGCAAAAATGTAATCCCCCACCCCCCAAGTTGAACGATAGAGAGAGTGCAAAAGACGTCATAAATGCTATGAAGAGGGGGGGGGGGGGGAGAAAAAAAAAAAGAAAGTTTAAACCGATCATAGACACACGTAAAGTGTTCATGAACGAGCGCGCGCGCTCTTGCTTTAGCTGTGTTGGGTTCCAATTACCCCCTGAACACAGTTCAACCCATGCATCTTAACGTCTCTGGTACGTTTCTAGACGATTGTCATTTAAGAGATGTGTGAAGTTTTTTTTTTTTTTTTTTTAAAATGACGGGTTTGAGTTGATTTTAACGTGGTGACAGCCCTGATGTGGCCCTTTGCGGTCGGCTGGGCTATAAGCAACATTATCTTATCTTGTCTGCCTCTGAGCATGCTCTCAAGGGACTATTCTGAACATGACATACTGCTCTTTTATCAGATCATGCACAGTCTAATGCGTGTTCTATAAATGCACGTTGTCAAACTGCGGGGAATGGTCACTTTTTTTTTGTGGTAGGAAGAATGGTTACGCTCACTGTAAACATTGCGGTCATTTCCGCGTTCTTTCGTTGAGTCCACACATCTGAATACTTTGCAGTCTCTCACATCTGAATACTTTGCAGTCTCTCACATCTGATTACAAGTCTCTCACATCTGAATACTTTGCAGTCTTCACTCTTGATACTTTGCAGTCTCTCACATCTGAATACTTTGCAGTCTCTCACATCTGAACACTTTGCAGTCTCTCACATCTGAATACTTTGCAGTCTTCACATCTGAATACAAGGTCTCTCACAGCTGAATACTTTGCAGTCTCTCTCATCTGATATACTTTGCAGTCTCTCACATCTGAATACTTTGCAGTCTCTCACATCTGTACACTTTTTGCAGTCTCTCACATCTGAATACTTTGCAGTCTCTCACATCTGAATACAAGTCTCTCACATCTGAATACTTTGCAGTCTCTCACATCTGAATACAAGTCTCTCACATCTGAATACTTTGCAGTCTCTCACATCTGAATACTTTGCAGTCTCTCACATTCTGAATACTTTGCAGTCTCTCACATCTGAATTCTTTGCAGTCAAAACATCTGAATACTTTGCAGTCACACATCTGAATACTTTGCAGTCTCTCACATCTGAATACTTTGCAGTCTCTCACTCTGAATACTTTGCAGTCTCTCACATCTGAAATACTTTGCAGTCACACATCGGAATACTTTGCAGTCTCTCACATCTGAATATTTTGGGCAGTCTCTCACATCTGAATACTTTGCATTCTCCAGAGATCACAGCCATTAAAGGGACAGAGCAATGAAAGTGGGAATGGGGGAGGGGTGGGGTGGGGTGGGGGGGGTTAGTATGGTGGTAACGACGAGATGCAAACAATACTTAAAAGCTCGACGTCTGTGTCATCTTTGAGGATGTTAAAACCGTCATACCTGAATTTGAACTTGGGTAAGACTCTGTCATGGTCCCTCAGATTTTCTGGCAATGTGATGATAATTCAGGAATCAGGGATTCGGACACAGACTTAATGCCCAGCCGGGACATATAACATCAACGTAACTGCACGCATGATCAGGCCCAACACTGTACCTCTGTCTGGACATGCATACGTGACTTTCTTATCCGTCTGCGTATAAAAGAAAAATTGAATGTCAAGAGCGATGGCTACAATGCAGTTAACATTAACGTTGTACGACTCGGCAACACCTTGAGCGATTTTGTCACTGTAGCTGCTGCTATATTATTTTCTCATGTGTGGTGTCTGGTAAAGGAGAGAAAGTGTATTGATCAATGTATGGTAAACATTACCAAGTGCCTAAAAACTTCGAACGTGCTAGCTGGATGTGAAGCGTTAGTCTATCAGGTTTGGACATAAGCTGTAAAGACATTTCACAATTCGACAGCAGTTGTCTAGTGGGAAGAAGCTGTCACTGTTATAATTCAAAGGGGGTTACAACGCCTAGAGTTACCGCGTTTCATTATTTTGATGTATGTTTCTGCATCCACGTTGGTTCGCCACGTGGTCCAGTCATCATTATTTTCACTCCTGCCACTCACGGTTTCGGTTATAGAAGGAGTCGGATCCGCCGGAAGAATGCCGTGATAATTTGAATGATGAATTCATCTGAAATTTGTTTTATCATGATGGTGAAGCCCTGATGAAATGATAACTCCTGACGGTAAGCATAAAGGGATGATACTCCATGGGACCCTGGAGAGAACTGCAGTGTCTGGGAGCTCGTCTGTGCTAAACTCTCAGCTTCAGTTCAGTCTGCCTTCGCTGTTTGAGATCCAGAAAGTCTTGGGTACACACGGATGCATGAACTGAATCATGTTTGGTTGAGTCACTTAAGCTGAAGGACTTGAAAAGGGTCACAGTTGCTGAAAGTTAACAGAACAACTCCTGCCTACAACCAAACAGTTGTTACCCTTGATAGTTTTTCAGAGTTTTGTTCAAGACATTGGAGCAAGACTGCACATGATCTGCGGTGATGATCGTGACCTGTTAAAAAAGAAGAGATGAATATTCACAATATCTTGCTTTTTCTGTTTGAGTATATGAGACTGCAAAAGCTTAATGACAAGAAAGAACATCAAAGAACAAAAATAATCTGCTACAAAAACCTCATAAAAAAGAGAGGAAAAGAAAACCTGCATGGGGAAGAAAACGTCTGTTATTATTATGTTATTATCAACAATACTTATTTTAGCGCATATCCTCGGCTAGAGACCATGCTCTAAGCGCTTTACAATCCACACTCGTTTACACAATGGGGTACCTACCTGGGTAGTGCCGACTGAAGAGCTGCCAGCTGGCGCTTTGTTCAGTCATTTCGCATGTCATTCAGTCAATATTGTTCACTCAAGTTCCTTACTTTCTTCATTCTTTCCTTTTCTCACACTGGGTGCATGCTATGTGTAACGTGTCATCCACACCAACGGCCAAACTGGCCTTCTCTTCCGAAAGTTGGTGATAGGATTTTACCTGAGTGCAAGATGTTATGCGTGGGTTCACACACGGAATCTCGGTTTATAGTCCCATTCGAAGGACTGTATGGGAAATGGCGTAAGAACCCGTGTTAACGCCGAGGGGAAAATCCCCTGTACCGAAACGGCCTGGTGGAGATTCGAACCCACAACCCCAGGATCACCAAAATTGCGAGTCCGGCGCTCTACCACTTAGCTATTCCGGCCCTACAAAGTCACCCCAGAATCTGCCATCATGTAAAACATCAACATCTATTTTCTGACAAAGTGCAGAAGGGCATTCTCTCGCGATAAACAAACAACACACAACCAAACCAGACAAAACCAAATCAAAACAAAATATAGCGTACCAGCCAACAAAATAAAAACAACAAGCTTCTGCTGAAATGCCATGTTGTCCCCTGACCAGCCCGGACACAATGTCTTTATTTGTGCAACCAGAAATAAAACATGTGTCGCCATTCTACCCAAACATAACTACCATCATCTTCTAATGGCAGACGATGGACGACTAGGCAGCGTTTTTGCGTTTACATTCCAAATGTTGTCTATGTGTTAATTTGTGAAGCTTGTATTCTATAGATTTTGAATATAGAATCAACAAAGGGACGTAAATCCACGTTGAAGAAGCCATAAATATGATGCTAGAGAAAGCTTCTTAAACATGTGTGGCTAATCACACTAGAAAACGACTTCGCTGCTAGCACAGACATTTCTGTTTTGAAGATAAAGAGAATGAGACTGTTGACAGAAGTGAGAAAATTCTCCTTTAAAATCACAAAATAGTATTTCGGAATTATGTATTCGACTGACTACCAGAAATGATATACAAAATGTTTTGTTTTTTTAATCAACAGCAACGTAGCATTTGTAAAGGAAAATGTTATTTATCTCCCGACACAAATTTGCTTTCTCTCTCTCTCTCTCTCTCTCTCCTCTCTCTCTCTCTCTCTCCTCTCTCTCTCTCTCTCTCTCTCTCTGTGTTGTGTGTGTGTTTTTGTGGGTGTGTGTGTGGTGGTTTTAAAAAGACGGAAAAACCTTGATGGGCGGGGTGTGGCCGTCATGAAAGCATGGGTGTAACCACAAAGAGGAAATGTATTGACTACCTCACAGGGGCGACATGTGCGTTCCGTCGCAACGCCCTTATTTTTTTAAAAGCACCCAAGGTAGGGAAAAGAAAAGGAAAAAAAAAGGGACAATTTTTTGGGCCTGATCTGTAGGGTGTCGCTGTGGCTTAGATGTGGGGGATTATTGGTTAAACGTCGGGAAAATGGACGGACGTTGCCTTTGGGTCAAGAACCAAGGGCGGTAATGTTTAAGTTAGAGAAAAACTCCGATATTACCAGGAAGGCGCAGGAAGTAAAAAAAAGGGTATGGGAGGAGGGTTTGGGGGGCCCACGCCCGGGTGGGTTTTTTGGGTTGCAGAACGAGTTTCCCGTAATCACCATTCCCGGGGTGAGGTAAGACAGAGGAGAGAAAAGAGAAAGAGTTAAAAAAGGGGAAAAAAAGGTAAAAAAATTTTATCATTTTTCAGATTTTGAAATAGTTCTTACACGGACTTCATTCTGTTTCAGCCCTAAGGGTGCTGGCAGCACCAAAAGGGATAGGCGACTGGGGGCATCCACAACAAGTATTTGGGCCCGTGCTGTGGCAGCACCTAATTGTCCCAGATTGGAAACCTATTTAAAAGGGGATGACGACTGGGGCGTCGTGAGAAAATTTAAAAGCGTTTGTCATTTGACCCCTATGATTTTTGATTTCCCCCGGGGCTCGGAACTCGATGTTTCCCTGTATTTTAACCCATTTTTGATTCTTCTTGGGAAAAGTATAAATTTTCTCCAAGAAAGAAAGGGGAAAAAAAGGGGAATTACTATGTAAAGAGATAAAATTTTGGCCCCCAGCTAGGGGATCCGAATGATTGTACCCCACTGGAGGGGAGAATAGAAAAAATTTTTAGAAAACAAATCTGTTGTTAGCGGGAAAAGCTATTACTTTTTGTAAATTTTTCCCCCGGGAGGGGGAGGAAAGAAAGTTTTTGGTCCCCTTCGGGGTTGTTTGGAAAAGGGCGTGTGCAGGGATGAATGGACTGATGCGTGCAGCTTTTGTGAAAGTGGACAGTGGGGACCCCGACGTAGTACAAGGGTTGTTTTTTATCCCCCCTCCAAGGAAAAAATTGATTTTTCTTTTTGCGAATAAAAAATTTTTTGTAAATTGATTGTTGTAATTCTGTTGTTTTTTTTTTCTTTGTTTTTGTATTTGTGTTTTCGGGGTTTAGATTTTTTTGGTTGTTCTACTCTGTTCGGTTTTTTTTTCGTGGATTTTTTTTTAAAACCCTTCCCCCCCCTCAGGACCGATACCCAAACCCCTCTTTCCGTACCTGGGGCCAAGGGGGGGGGCGTTGAGGAGGGCGCTGTCCTTTCCTTAGAGTATTAGAATTTGTTTTGTCCCCTTCCCCAGGGCGATCCCCAACCCTTCCTTTGATTAGAGGGGGGGGGGGGGGGGGGGGGGGGGGGGGGGGGGGATGGCGTTGGGGGGGCGAAGTCCCCCCCCCCCCCTCTCTCTCTCTCTCCATTTAAACTCTTTCATTCCCCTTTTCCCCCGTTTCATTTGGGTTTTCCCCTTTTCCCTTCGGGTGGGGATCGACTTTCCTCCCTCCTCAACTAGTGTAAAATGGGGATTTTTTTACCCCCCAGCCCAAAAAAACATCTTTTCTTGTTTCTTTTTTTTTTTTTTTTTTTAGTATTTTTAGAATTTTGTTATTGTTATTTGAATACTTCCCCCTCTCCGCTTTACGGGGGACAGTTTTCCATTAGGGGGCTGCTGAGGGCCCTTTGCCCCGTTTCCCCCATCTATGCCGACCTTCTATTCTTTCATTTCCTTTTTACCCCCTTTACAAAAAAACTCCCAAACTTTTTTCATAGCGCCTATCAGCTTTTTTCTCATTGTCACCTTTTGGGGGTTTTTTGGAGTGGCGGTTTTTTCCCCCTCTTTTTAATTGTTTTTTGATTCATGTGTTTGTAATTTTTTTCAATTTTGTTTAGGGCGTTTATTTGTCTTGTGAATCTCTATTTGTTTTCCAAGAAACTAAATAAAAAAGTTTCAACTCAATAAAAACACTTTTGAAAATAAAAATTATAAAGAATTTAAAATTTTTCCAGAAAAAACTTTATTTTTGCTGTTTTTTTTCATTGGGAAAAAAAAACTATTATATTGGATTTTTTTTTTATTTTTTTTCCCTTTGGGAAAAAAAAATTGGGACAATCCTTTTTTGGGAAAACTAGTCAATTCTTTATGGTTTTCTTTGTAAGCTTTTATTATTCCTTTTATACCGGGATTTTTAAAAACGTTTTTTGACATACTGTAACAAAATTGTTGTTTTTTTAAAAATTAAACCATACAATTCCTTATTTCAGTCTATGTCATTGTTTTTGTTTGTTTTGGTAACTATTCATTGGAAAAAATTTTTATGAATAGCGACAGCCGACGTTTAGGCTTTTAAGGGAGAAATTGCAAAATATGTCCAACATGATGGACGGGCAGACGCAGAGGAGAGGCAGGAAAACAAAACAACTAGAAGATAAAGAAAAGACGAGAAAAAAAGAGGGGAAAACGACAAAAAAATCTAAAAAAGATTGGGTTTTTGGGGAAAAAAACTACAGAAAGGATGGAAAAAAACCAAATTTAGTTTTTTAAGAAAAGGAAAAGGGAAGTAAATTTTAAATTTTGAGACAATTTAAATTTAAGACTGATGGGAAATTAAAAATTACAGGCCAAGAAAACCCCCACCACCCCCACCAGTCGTTCCGCGAGTAAAATTTCACCCGAAGTCAACATACTTTCCAAATTTTGCCGCCGTTCGAAAAAAAAAAGACGACATTGAATTTTCTTTTAGGTCGAGAACCACGCTACATTTTGTGGTTGGCCAAAGGGAAAAAGGGGACAATGTTTATGCGTCGCTTTTTAAAGGGGAAACACTTGGCCTATACCCCCACTCGCGGAAAAAGAAGGGTTACTTGGACCAATTAAAAGAACTTTAAAGAATTTCAGTGTTCAGCTGACTGTTTTCGTGACCCGTTTCCGATCAGTTTCGTCCTGACAAGGCAAAATCTTTCCGTTTTTTTGAATAGGAATGATCACCGTTTAGACAAGATGGGCTAAAAAAGACGAAAAGACTTTCGAATCACTGCGAGACGCTTCTTCGAGAGCAACTTTTTCAGAGCGTAGCAAAGATTTGGCCCTTTTCAAAAGAAAGCATTCGATAACGTTCAAAATGTGTCGATGGCGGATCAGCACGGGGTTGCTCATCCAGAAAAGGGTTGCCCCCCAAAGGGGGGTTCGCCCTTGTAAGTCTACGCGGCTTTAAAATACATTCGGGACAAGGAAACTCTGAAGAGGAAATACGTTCATCCAAAGGGTTTCCTCAGGGTTACACGTTTTTTTGGCAACAGACAACGACCTTTCCGCAGTGCGCCAGTCGGTTCTGGCGATTTTTTTTAAAACAATACTCACCACCGAAAGACCTTTTCCTTTCCGGGGCGGGGGTGAACAACAACCACGCAGCCCTTGGTCCTTCGTGGACTGGTCGAGATCACAGATTACAGTAACCAGTTGTCCGCCAACCAAACCTGTTTCCATTTTTGGATAAAAATTTCCATTTAAAAGGGGATTTCCCTTTCAAAGGAAGTGGAACAAAGACGGGGATTTGTTTAAAATACATGTGAAAAAGGGTCTTTTTTGGTCCAATCATCCTTTGATGGTCTTTTTTTTGGGGGATTGTGCCATAAGGGTTTCAAGGTTCTGTTTTGCCAGATAAAGGTTGCACACAGCTGGGTAAGGAAACCTTTGTTTTACCAGACCAGTATCTTGACATGTTCAAGATGCGATCGTTTGGTAAAAAGAAACTTTTCCACTGGCAAAAATTTCCGCGAAACACCCAACTACTCCGGGGCCTTTTCCCCCTGTGTTATTGGGGGGGGGGGGTATCCCGTTTTCATTTTTTTTGGAAACTACCAGGTGTCGCGACAGTCATTGGGCGGAGGATCTTTCGTTTCCTTGTCTCATCAGTACAAGATCAAAAGTTGTAAGCAGGGAAAACCAACAAAACCCTAAGGTTTCCAAACGATAACTAAAAAAAACGCCCCCATTTTTAAGACTAGCAGAGAAGGACGAGCACTGACGACATACTTTTTTACTCAAAGCAGCGTCCTGACTACCAAGGGGCAAGCCCACGTACAAATGGGCCCGGGGCACCCCTACAGGGATGTTTGGCAAGACAACAAACTTTCTGGAGTGAAAAACAAAGTAAATGGAAAAAAGCTGAAAAGGATTCCAGTAAACATGCTAAAAAAAGTAGTTTGGGATACAATGTTGCCATTAACGATCAATTGAATGGGTAGTCCAGTGCTGGAACATATGTGGCATTACAGAAATCATTGGGTTTTGATTTTTTACCGTTCAATACGAGACAGAGCAAAGACTGTGCAAACAACGAAAAATGGGGGTTTTTAACATCTACCAGTAAGATGATCGTACCTCTGCCCCCTCTTTCTGCAAAGGGAAAAAAAAATATCATGAGTTGTTTTGTGTGATGATTTATCTTTGATTCAGAAAAAGAAAAAAGGAAGGAATTTTTTAAGGACTTTCGGTGTCCTGACGAAACCCCCCCGGGGCATGACAACAAAAGAACCCCTACTACACTTGAGTACAAAAAACCCCGCCCTGCAAAATACCCCCCCCCCCATTTTTGAAAAAAACAGGGTTTTCGAAGGAGAGATTTAAGTTATGCCGGGTTAAAATTTTGCCCGTCCCGCACCTAAGTTCACCCTTGTATGGTGGACAACCGATGGGTTGGTGCGGGTTTTTCATCGATTACAGGGAAATTAAACAAAAACACTGTGTTTGATGCGAACCTTCCCAACATCGAGGAAAAATTTTTTGTCAACTGTCAGAAGGAAAGTATTTTTTCAAAATGACTTAACAAGGGTATTTACAAATCCGCAAGGAAAAAACAGCTTTTCGACACCTTTTGGACGTTTCAATGGACGAAAAATGGGGAGTTTGTGTTTACTCCCTTTTGGCAATAACTTTCCGTCAACCATGCATTCAACGGCAGTTAGCACTCTGCAGGCCGAATTTTATCCGTGGGGAATGCGCATAAGACAGTCACGTGACGTCACCCCCTTCCCCCCGGAAAAGCCGGTTCAACTTTTCTCCTCACAGCGAGGCCTGTGCCAAAGGGAACCCCGAAAACCTTTTCGCAGAGGGGAAGGAGGGAGGGCATTAGAGTCTGACATGGAAAGATATTTGCCAAACAGGGAGTTAACCAAACTCCCCATTTTGGGGGGGTCATATACGTCCAGTCAAACCTAGCAAATTTTAAAAGGAAACGGGGAGGGCGGCGCCCCAGTGGTTCTCGGGGGTTGCCCTTAGGTTTCATTGCCGCCCCAAAGGGGATCCCTTTAGAACCGTCAATCTGTCATGCGGTATCCCCAATGAAGTTTTGAAGGGGTTTTCCCCAACGCCGAGGCTGCCCCCGGAGAGGGGCACGGGGACAGGCCGGAGCGCCGTGGAATTGGCCGTGCCTGACCCCCGTGGGGCCCCGGGTGATTGGGCGGGAGATCCTTTTGCGCCCTAGCGAGGGGAGATCTCACCGTCTGGGGAGCCACCTAGAGATAATCCCGCCGAGATTCTCTAGTATTTTTGGGGGTTTTTTTGAGATAAGGAGTGCCTCTGGAGGGGCGCCTGGGCGAGTGCGCTCCCCGTAGCATCTGAGACACCTAGCAGGGCAAAGGTTAATGTGTCCAGATTTCTCTCCCTTTCCCAAGATATCCGTCAGGGAGCGGATGACGAGGGAGGGAGAGGGGGTGCCCGGTTCCTGATTTTTAGCTAAGAACTCTGGAAGGAAACTTGAGGGAAACAGAGCCGTTCCCTGTGGAAGGCGATATCTCTGGGATCACCGCTGAGGGCGTGGATCTCACTTCGTCTTCTGGCGAGGCCAGGGCAAGGAGAAAGGTGGTCTTAAAAGAGAGAAGGTCAAAGGGAATAGATGTAATGGGTTCAAAAGGGGGCTTTCTGAGGGCGTCGAGGACGATGAAAAGGTCCCAAAGAGGGATGCGCCTAGGGGACTGGGCTTCCCGTAGAGCAACTCTTCTAGAGACCTCTCTGAGCAGGAAGTCATTGTCGCCCAGTAGGCGAATGGTGGTACAGATAGCCGATCTGTAGCCCCGAATGGAGCTAGCTGACAGCTTAAGTGAGGAAGATAGGTTGGAGAGGAAATTGCCTATCTGGATGTTGGAGGGGCAGTCCTGGGGAACCGAGTTATCTGAGCACCAGGCTACCCATTTCTCCCACCGGTAATTGTAGGGGGACTCGTGCCGGCTCTGCGAGATGCCGAGGCTAAGTCCCTCAATCCCTGAGAGGCCCCTGCCCGGCTAGTGTGTCTAGGACGGACTGGGGCCTGTCCGCGTGGGGAGTGGATGAAGATGTTCGCATTTGGGCTGGCATAGCAGCCACGCGTGTAGGCGAAGCATCTTGGGATTGGAGTGAGGAAGACCCGAACGGGGTTGTCTCAACATGTCCCACCGAGGGCATAGCCGTAGAGGTGGAACGTGAGTGAGGGACTTGAGGTCTGGGAACCAAGACTGGGTCGGCCACCACGGGGTTATGAGGATCCGCCTGGGTTTCTCCAGCCTCGCTTTCCTGATCACCTTGTGTAGGATAGGAAAGGGGGGGAAAGGCGTAAGCCAGTAGGCCCGTCCAGGGGAGGGAGAGCGCATCGACTGCATACGCCTGAGGGTCCGGAACGGGGAGACGTACAGGGGCAGGCGGTGGTTGAACCTGGTGGCAAACAGGTCTATCATGGGCACAAACCAATGTTCCCACACCACAGACAGGGTTAATCTGTTGAGGGTCCACTCCGTGTGGAGTAGAGACTTCGACCGGCTGAGGGAATCCGCCAGGATGTTGCGGGTTCCTGCTATGTGTCTCGCGCGGAGGGTGATCCCCCGCGCGTGACACCACCGAAGGAGGGCCTCTGTTCCGAGGGAGAGGCTGATGGAGCGTGCCCCCACCTCTTTGTTGACATAACAAGCTACCGACATGTTGTCCGTGAGAAGGAGAACATGTCGGTGTGCGACCTTGTGCTGGAAGTGGAGAAGGGCTAGCCTGACCGCTTCCAGCTCCAAGATGTTGATGTGGAGGCGGCAGTTTGTGAGTCCCACTCCCCTGAGGTATGACCGTCCTCCAAGTGGGCCCCCCGGCCCAGGTTTGAGGCGTCTGTGTACAGTTCCAGTGGTTGGGTTGGGAGGGAGATGGGGACCCCGGTTGAGAGAGTGCCCGGATTGAGCCACTCCTCTATCGCCGAAATAAACCAGTGTCCGAGGGGAATGACCTGGTCCCAGCGGTCGGAGGTCTGCGACCAACGTCGACGGAACTCCCTCTGAAGTTGGCGTTTGGGACTCGCCCCAGGGGAATGAGGGAGACAGGGACTCCATCATTCCTATGAGGGAGGACAGGTTTCTGGCCGAGTGTGGGGTGCCTGTGATAGGGAGATGAGGTCCAGTATGCGTGTGGACCTCTCCGGGGTCGCGGAGACTATCATGGAGATAGTATCGAAACTCATTCCCAGGAAGGCGAACCTCTGGCTGGGAGTGAGTTCGCACTTCTTGGGGTTGGTGACAAACCCCAGTGTGGAGCAAAGATTGATCTGGGGGGGGGTGTCCATCTTGAATTTGATGGGCCTGAGGAACTTGTTGAGGGGGGATAGGTCTAGGATGGGCCTCCATCCTCCTGAGGGTTTTGGGATCACGAATAGGTGAGAGTAGAAGCCGGGGTTGAAGTGGGACACCTCTGTGATGGCCCCTTTTTGGAGGAGCTCTTGGACCTCCACGTGGAGCGAGAGTGCATGAGGGGGGGGGGGTCGCTCGTGGATCCAATGGTGACAGCCCTGATGTGGCCCTTTGCGGTCGGCTGGGCTATAAGCAACATTATCTTATCTTATCTCGTGGATCCAAGGAAGACGATACCCCTCCCGTAGCACCGCCACTACCCAGGGGCTGAGGCCCATACGTCTCCACCGGTGGGCGTCCGGGAGAGGGTGCCCGCCAGGGGGGGGCGGGGACGTGGGCAGAGGAGAGGGCGAACGGGCGTGTGGGGGGTGCCGCCCGATCGAAGGCTCCCTCGGGTTGTGGCCCCAGTCAGCTCCGGGGGCGAGACTGTTGGCCGAACCGAAAATTTTGCAGCTGTGCTTTCGGTTTGGGCCTGGGGGGAAGATTGGGACGCTTGGCGGGCCGTGCGGTGTTGGAAGGCGATTGCCTGGGGTAGGGTTTGGGCCTGGGGAAGGACCGAAGGGGGGTCTAGCAGGGCGCGGCAGTAGCCTGGGCGCAAAGGATGCTGCCTGCTTGCGTTCCTCGACTGCTTGTGTTATCACGTCAGTCGAGTATTCGCCGAACAGCGACTGGTCCTGGCCCGGGACACACCGCAGGGCTGCCTTAAAACGCAGGGGAGAGAGAGGTCCGTGCCAGCACGGCATCCCTGGCCACCAACAAACAGTTGAAGTGGCTCCTAGCTGCGCTGTCCGCCGCAGCCGAAAGATGATGCGAAATCCTGTTGACCAGGTGTCGCATAAAAGGGTCGCTAAGCAAGCGAGAATCATTCTCCTGGTATGCCTCGGAGTCCAGGTCCGAAGGCCCAGGGGCGGCACCGTCGTCCTCCGGCCATAGAGCCTCCAGTTGCTGTAGGAGCATACCTAAGTAGGTATGTCCCGCCGTGGTGTGGAGGATGCCCATCCTGGCTGTTCGGTCCCATTCCTTTAAATTCTTAAAGGAGATGGTGCCCGACGTAGGGGGGGGGGGGGGGCAGGTGGGGGATCAACCGACGGTCAGACTGTGAAATGCCCATCTCCCTGGTAACCGGGTTGTCGGTGAACAGGGAGGCGACCGAGGGTTCTTGCGGTCCCGAGGAGGGTACCGACTTGGGCTGCATTAGGTGCTGAGAGGGGTCCCTGTCCTGGAGGGGGACGGCCTGCGCACCCATGGCGCGAGTAGCCGGTCCTTCCCAGAGTGATGTGAGTGACTGGGGGCGACGATCCTTGGTTTGGATCGCTGGGCCGGGAGGGCCCGGTGAAGAGGGAGAGGGAGAGGACTTCGTCGGCGGGTGCGGCCTCCCTCCTAACGAGGTCTGGGCGCCACCATTCCACCGTGCGGACATCATACAATGAGGTGGAGGCTAGGTCCTCCTCATCGTCCGCCTCAGGGAGGTAAAGGTCCTGGCAGGGTTCAGAGCACCCCTCGTCGGGAGGACCGTCAAGGGGTACTTGCGGTGTCTCCCAGGTGGCTCTATGATCGGCGGACGGGACCTCATCCCGCCGATCGGACAGCGCCCGAGGAGGGGGACCAAGGTCGAACCAGGCAAGCGTTGCCGGGTGCCACATGCGACCATACAGTTGGTCGTGCTGGGTGTTGGCGTTTAGCCACTGGTCTCTCTCGGGGGCATAGAGCCACCGGTCCCCGGGGAGGAAAACGGGCTGTGGCGGCCCTTGGGTGTCGGCAGAAGTTCCCCGGGGACCCGGGTAACCTGAGCCACCATTGTGGGGGTAACGAGAGGCAGTGGCCTGTCGTCCCCGCACAGGTCGGTGCACTGCACCTTGCACGTCCTTGGTGGGGGCCTGTGAGGGCCGGTCTGGTACGGAGGAGGATGCGGAAGCCGAGCCTCCAACCCGCGAACGTGCGGATTGGTCAGGATGCGGTCCCGTGTCCCCCCCCTGGGATAGGTCAGGTTACCCGCGGTCCCGGTGGTAGATCCTCCCCCCGGAGGAGCGGGACCGTGGACGTTGCCCAAACGGGACCCGAAAAGGTCTGATCCCCAACGTCCGATACCCCTAGGGGAGAAGGTGATGGTCGATCGGGGTGGGTCGACCGTCCTTGTGCGAACCCACGACCGCGTTGATGGCGCGATGTGACTGCACGCCCAGAATTATGGACACCACCGAGGTCGTGCGTCGGGGTGACCATAACACTGCATCCGGAGTCTAAGCGCTCCTCGGGCTCAGGTGTTGGCTGCACCTGTGCCCGGTGGGGCAGAGCGCTGTGAGTACACGTGTCGATTTCGGGGGAAAAATGGACATGTGACTCACCAAGGCGAGTGACGGATGGCGATTCCATACCAGACCCGTCACCCGTGCTGGTCCGCGGCTCGGCATGATTCCCCTGGGACCGAGGGTCGCGCGACTCAGCATGATAGAGAGAGGTCTCCGAGCGCGTCCGGGGGCGAGAGGGCAAGCTGGCCGATGGAGAGGAGGGGGGTGAGGGCGAATTCCGTCGGCTATTCTTAGCTCGGGAGGGCCCCTTGAGGGGCGCCTTGCCCTTAGACTTCTTGGATATTCCTTTCTTTCCCGGCAGGTCCCAAAAGAAAGGCATTTAGCAATGGTGGCCGCTTGCCCATCCGCCTTCGGACGCCGCGATCGTGCGTCCGTCGGTCGGGTAGAAGAGGAAAGGTCACGCGTCCCTCCGCGGAGCATCGTCTCTATCTACCCGAACCGTACGTTCATCTATGTGAACGGATTGCTCGGAGACGGATCGACCCGCCGGGTTTTCCGGGAAACTGAGCGAACTCCGAGCAGTGGAGTGGCTCGACCCGGCGGTGTCCTTCACCATGTTGGGCACAGGTGGCAGAGCAAACCCGGAACACACGAAACCCCAAAGAGGAGACAAGGTGGTCGATCGAGAAGGTAATTAATCTCGATCGCCCGTGTGGTGTCGTGCAAGACCTCGAGAGATCGACCGAAATCTCAAGTACCCGTACACGCCACCGATCGTGAAAATCACGCACACTTACAGAACCACGTTCTAAGGGGATGGATAATGGTCTTTCTTGCGCACTAAACCTTAATGAGGAGTCTTGCGTCAACTGGGTGAAAAACCCGAGGCTAGGAAATGGTGGGGAAACACGACCGGCGAGAAAAGAAAGATGGCCGCCGACGACCGGCGAGGAAGTCGCGGTAGAACAAAGGACGACCGGCGAGTAAATCGCGAGATAACCAGGAGCGTGTAGCCCGACAAAGGAGGAGGAATGCGACAGTAGGATGCGACCGTAAAACCCGAGACGGGGTAGGGTGCTCCAAAAACAATTGATAGAAGTGAACCACGTGGCGATGATAAAACACGCACAAGTGTAGCGACGATCGAAGGAACCGACGATCGTGAACGCTAAGTCGCGAGAGTATGGGAAAAATTGCTAAATTTCCAGTAATTGCACTCCCACCAAGAGCCTCACGCGGCAAGAATACTCAGGGTTTAGCGCAAGGCACAACAGAATCAAGTATATAAACAAAGACACAGCAATCTTAACACAAAGGCAAGTGTAGGCGAGACAGAGCACAAGACTTATCTTGCTTTGACGGCAGGCCGAAGGTGAATGCGGTAGAAGAAGTTGACACCGGCTTCTTCCGGAGGCGGAAGTGGGGTGACGTCACGTGACTGTCTTATGACTGCATTGGCCACGGATAAAATTCGGCCTGACAGAGCTGGCTAACTGCCGTTGAATGCTATGGTCTGACATGGTACAGTATATGACGCCAAATGCCATTTGGGTTGCAAAACGCTCCAGCTTCTTACGCGCACTGAAACTTCATGAGTGTAGAGCAGTAAGTTTTTTTGATGACATTTTGCTTGCTGCACAGTCATGGAATGATCTTCTGGATAATTTGAGAGCTGGGTTTTTTGTCAACTCCGGAATTTTGGTCTGATGGCTAGACCATCCAAAATTCGTGCTGGATTCCAGACTCTTGCGTTTTTGGGTAATGTCTGTTTCTGTTGGGAAAATGACACCAGAGGAAAAGAAAGAAGAAAAGATCTTGGCCTTGAAGAGACCCACTACAAAGAAACAGATAAGATCACTCCTTGGATTGTTGTCCTATTACAGAAGGTATGTACCGCACTTTGCGTCCTTGACAGCCCCTTTGAGTGACTTAACAAAAAGAAAAAAAACAAGAGTATCGTCTGGTCCGATGAGTGCCAGAAAGCTCTGGAATGTGTTCAAAACACCCTCAATTCATTCCCTGTACTGCTTTTGCCCTCTCTTTCAGAGGATTGTGTTTTGAGAACTGATGCCAGCTCCAAAGGCATGGGAGCTGTACTTTTGCAAGAAAAGAATGGATTGTTACACCCTGTGCAATATGCAAGTAAAAAGTTCTTTAACACACAAGTCAAATACTCAACAATTGAGAGGGAGTGTCTTGCCGTTGTTTGGGCTTGTGAGAAATTTGCCAGATTCCTTACTGAAGACAGTTTCGGTTGTAAACCGACCACAGGCCATTGACGTTTTTGCAGTCGTCCAAGACCAAAAATAGCAGGCTGGTAAGATGGGCTTTGTCATTGCAGGAGTTCAAGTTTGACATCGAGCCATTACCTGGAACTCAGAATGTCATGGCAGATTTTCTGTCCCGTGCGTGAGTGCACAGTGTCCTTCGTGCAGCTGTAACTGCATAAAAAAGAAAAGACTGTTTCTGCTGTTTGTTTTCATTGTGGACAGATTTTATTGACATTTTGGCAGTGCTATGTATGCTACTGTCAATCTGAATTAATAAGTAGTTGTGACTGATCTTTTTCCAAAAGCGCATATGTATTGGCATTGGTGCCTGATAGTAGGATGCTACTTTGTGAATGTGTGCAGAATACTTTATTTGATGTGTTACAAGTGTGTGTTTTTTTCTTTTCACGTCGGTCCATTGTGAAGAATGAAACAAGTGTTTAACTTTGGAGTGGACTGCGATATTGTATATTCTTGCTTGAAGAAAGACTTTTCACTTGGTAAATTTTTCTCATCAAGTGAGTCATGAGGAAATTCTCATTTTGTGAGGATTTTGGGACATATGTTTATTTCAGAACAGGCAAGAAAAAAACTGTGTTTACATTTTGGTATATATAAACATAATTGGCATTTGGAATGATCAGTATCATTATAGGTTCTTCGTGTCTGTGTGACTTGTGATTTGTGATGATGGAGTATGAATTTGTTTTTTTAAAAAGGAAAAAAAAAACTTTTGCTTTTTTTCTTCAAACTAAGATTTTGGAATGTGATTTTGGATCTTTATGATGTTCATAAAGGTTAGTTCTATGCATTGATGGAAACTCTTGTGTGATGAAAAATTGATGATTGATGGCTGAAGTTGTATATTAACTAAATATACATGTGAATTAACAAAAAATGGTGAAAAGTTAGGGTTTTTTTCACCCCAGGATGGCGGGTGTCATGTAACGTAGCCTCACATGGCGACATGTGACGTTCCGTCGCGTACGCCCTTATTTGATATAAAGCATTTCCCTAGGTAGTGAAAAGGAAAGGTAAACAAAAGGATAGTTTACGTGGCCTGACCAGTGTGATCGGTGTCGCTGGTGGCTATAGACGTAGGGTGATTATTGGTTAAATCGCTCGGGAAAATGGACGGACGTTGGCCATTGGTCAAGTAACCAAGGGCTGGTAATGCGTAGAGTTACATGAGTACTCACTGAATATGTACATAGGAAGAGCGCAGGAAGGAAAAAATAAGGTATAGGAAGGAGATGGCTTGGGGACACTGACCAGGTAGGTTGTTTGGAGTTGCAGAACGAGATTCACCTGCAATATACCATTACCAGGTGAGGTATAGGCAGATGGGAAGAGAAAAGAGAAAGAGTTAAGAAAAGTAAAAAAGGGAAAAGAATTTATCATTATTCAGATTTTGAAATAGATTACTTACACGGACTTCATTCGTGTTTCAGCCCTTCCCGGTGCTGTGGCAGCACCAGTAATGGGATAGGCGACTGTGGCAGTCACACAACAAGTATTTGGGCTCCAGTGCTGTGGCAGCACCTAATTGTCTCCAGAGTTGGAGAACCTAGTTGAAGAGGACAACGACTGCAGCAGTCGTGAGAGAACTTTGAAGGCGTTTGTCATGTTGACCCACTATGATTTTTGATTGTCCCCCTGGGTCGGAACTGAGATATTGTCCCTGTATTTTAAGCCATCTTTGATTCTTCTTTGGAAAATGTATAAATTGTTTCTCCAGTGAGGAGGAGAAACCGGTAAAAGATGTGAATTACTATGTATAATGAGATGAAATTGGGTCCCAGCTAGTGGATCTGTGGAATGATTGTACCTCCGCTGGAGAGGAGGAACAGAAAATAATTCTTAGAAAACAAGTCTGTTGTATATGCTGGAAAGTTGATTATCGTTTAGTAAATTATTCCCCGGAGAGGAGGGGGAGAAGAAGAGTTATTGTAGTGCGCCTTCTGGTTGTTTGGAGAGATTGCGTGTTCACGGAGTGAATGCTGAGCTGAGTGCGTGCGTGCATTTGTGCTCAGTGTGACAGGCACAGAGCATAGGACTGAGAGAAAAACGAAGACAATAACAAACAGCAACAAGAAAACGTTAACCCTGTTCTGCTCTCTTGTCTGAGACCAGCACAGAACCGGAGAAAACTGAATGAAACGAGACAGTGTCCCTCACAACCCAATCACATCTCTCATGGCTGGGTTACAACAGACCGGTCTTGCTACAAGTGGGTGGACCAGTTTACATTATATCAGTTTAACAGCTCTGCAGAAAACCTGTATGAGAAGGCAAGAGAATACTGCAGGTCTGTAGGGGGAGGCTTAGCGGCACCAAAATATGCCCCTGAATGGCACTGGGTGATTTATACATACACTAGATCGAAATACCGTGTTGCTTTTTATCCTACAATACTGGGTGTGTGCTGGGGTAATATGTCTGTACCCAACATGTATAGAAGAATGGCCATAGCGGACGACAGAACAGTGCTTTATCATCTGTTCACACCCTATGACTTGAGGCTTTTTGAGCGAGAGACATGCGCACATTTCATAGCCCGAGTACGTCCTTACACTAGCCATAATCCTAACAAATATAATAATGTTTTGTGCGAGTTCCCAATCCGAAATAATCATAGCGAGAAAATAGTACGCTATAGGATTGCATCTACCACTAACTTCCAGCAGGAGCAAATCACTCAATGTCAGAATGGTCACATGACCCATGTATGTCTGTCATGTGGCCCTAATAATGTGTGCAACGAAGACACAACCTCTTGTACCTTCTCTGATAAATGGTCTACCAGGCATCAGGACCTTACCCGGCCAGTTGGTTACTTCCCCTGTGATCACAAAGACGGACAGCTCTCGTACTCGTTGGTCTGCGATTTCAGACCTGACTGTCCAGATATGAGTGACGAATCTTCTGCCAACATCCTCTCTGTGACGATTTTACCTGTACGAACGGTCAGTGCGTGTCTGGTAGCAAGTTTTGTGACAAAGTATACGACTGTTCTGATGATTCTGACGAAACAGATTGTAACGATTATTCGATCTTCAGTTCTGTGGCCAGTATGTTTCTGACTGCTCCTGTGCTCGTCAACTTTGATGGCATTCAAAACTTTGTTTTGACCAAACTGAAACCTAGTGAACCGTGTCCTGATACCCACTACCGTTGTCCTGGTGATGTGGACGATTGTCTGCCCATGTACACACTTTGCAATGGGATGTACGACTGCGTCGGTCATGAAGATGAAGAGAGGTGTGAAGAGATGACATGTCCAGGATTGTTCCGGTGCCGACGGTCCAGTATATGTGTTCACGGTGACCACACGTGTGACGGCTGGCCACACTGTCCTCTGGCCGATGATGAACTGTTCTGTGGAATGACATGCCCCGAACCCTGTTTGTGTCATGGGCACGCCTTTTTGTGTTCTGGAACTTTTCCAGCTCATCTCTTCCCTGGGCTCCGCTCTCTGGATGGTGCAGGTTCTGGAATGACGCTATCCAGCTTGAAGAACAACTTGTATCTTGTTCACCTGTCTCTTAGAAAATGTTCCTTGAATCTCCTACCTGTGATTACGCTCTTCAACTTACAATTCTTGGATTTGTCTGACAACTACATAGAACACATTGACCTGGCAGTATTTGTTGGCTTAAGAAATCTACGTAGTCTGTCCCTGGCTAAAAATAATCTGCGTTTACTCCACGCTGATCCAGCAGCTGTCACACACCAAACATCACTGAAAACATTGGATCTTTCGCACACAAAGCTAACAGTGTTTGAAGGTCAAGTTATTCACAATTTTTGGCGCTACGAACACTCAATCTATCTTCCACTACCATTCATACCATTGGGCCCAAGGGATTTCGGCACACGCCATTTTTAACTACCCTGTCAATGGAAAATAGTCCTGTGAAAAGGTTTCCTCCTGATGTATTCACAGGTCTTTCCCGTCTCAGAAGTATTTCTGCACAGAACTATAAATTTTGTTGCGAAGATATACTCCCAGGTTATTTTAGAGACAGATTTTGCAATGCCCCGAAAGGTGAAATTTCCTCATGTGGGGATTTATTACATACAGATATGTACCGTGTGTTTCTATGGCTGACCAGCTCTCTATCTGTAACAGGCAATGTGTTTTGTTTCATAGTACGTCTGTGTGCTCGGAAGACATTGATGAGCAGCTATAGTTTATTTGTCAGTAATTTAAGTGTGTCTGACTTGCTGATGGGTATATACATATGCATCATTGGAGTAGCTGATGAAGCATATCGCGGTGAATATCTATTTCATGATGAAGCGTGGGTAAACAGCGGGATTTGTAAGTCAGCGGGTTTTCTGTCTCTTCTGTCCAGCGAAGTGTCAGCCATGATTATCTGGCTCATCTCGTTCGACCGTTTAATTGTGATCCACTTCCCATTTGGAAATGTTCGATTTGAGAGGAGATCAGCGTCAATGGCCTGCGTTGTGGTTTGGACGGTGGGTGTGTTGTTGGCAATGCTGCCACTTCTTCCCTTCACATCCCACTGGAGTTTTACAGTCAGACCGGAATATGCGTTCCTCTGCCCATCACCAGAGTCCAGTTTAAAGGGTACTTTTATTCCTTCAGCGTGTTGATCGTGTTCAACTTTGTCCTGTTCCTGATGATCTCGACATGTCAAGCCTCCATCTTTTGGTCTATAAAGAAACATTCACTGGCATCGAACGCTACCAAAGTCTCACAAGACATCACGATAGCTCGGAGACTGATCGCTGTGGCTATGACAGACTTTTTGTGCTGGTTTCCTGTAGGTCTGTGTGGACTTCTAGCATTGGCTGGCGTTCCTGTTCCGGGTGAAATGAATGTAGTCTTCGCTGTCTTTCTGCTGCCTTTAAACTCTGCGCTAAACCCGTTCGTATATACCTTTAATGCGCTTGTTGAGAAAAGACGGAAAGCGAATGAAATGGAACTCTTAAAGTGGTTAGAAACACAGGATGCTCTGATGTAACATTAATGTGATGAGAAGCTTAAAGGTAAATGATACAATGGATGTACCTGTTTCCTGTGAAAACATTGAACACACATTCAGGAGAGCTCACACCTCTATTAGAGAAACCGATCCATTATAAGTTCTTTCCTTTGGTTCCCGCAGCAGATTCACAGCGCTTCTCCTCTGTGGCCTATATTACCTTTTTTGACTGAGTTTCGTTAAAATCAGTTCAGAAGTGTTTCAGTAAATTTGCTGAACGTGATCCTGGATCGGCTTTGGGGTGGACCCGCATCAACATCCAATGGCTTCGTCCTTGGCCCATGTTCCGCCTTTCGTTTTGGTAAAAATCTAGAGTGGCAGATTCCTGGCTGGCAGGTCGTGGATTCAATTTCCATCACAGTTATTTGTGGGATTTTACTGACCCTCTAACTCCTTCGCAGAGCTGATTTTGCTGCAGGCTCAGTTAGTAAGACTGGGACCACACAGTCGAGTTTTATCCACTTAATGGATGCGTCTGGAGAGTGTTGTTCAAATTTCAGGACCTACACCTACAACTGTCTGTATCTCTCGGGCCTGGTTGACGCTGGGGTATATTATGAAAGTAAGCGTAGAGAACTGCCCTGTCATGCAGTCTCAGACCAAAATGGAAATCTGTAGCTTCATCTTTATCATCCGCATCCTCATCGATCAGCATAAAACGTTCTTAAATTCTGTAGCCCTTCAAATCGTGTTTTCGTGGAGACCTCAGTTTCGATTTCCTCTCCACGTCCATGGCCTTGCTGAGATTCTGTGGTCACTGGCATCAGCCAATTCATGGGACTGTTATGGGAGGGACGAGATGGCGTCCTTAGAAAGGAGAGCCTATGCATGCTAGCCCTGTGACCAAGCAATTGTTGTCAGTTAAAAAAAAAAGAAGAATAGCTGTGTGAGATCTTAAAGTTGAACATCAGGATGACGTGTCAGTGGAACTCAGCTTTCGTACATTAAACATTATTGCCTAGTAGGTTGTGTCCCGCATATGCTGGCTCAAAACAGACAGCACTGAACACCCCTGAAGCGACTTGGCAGCAGTGCAGTGTCTCCTCTGGTGAGCGTCCTTTGGTTGCATTGACATGGATTGGTCTGTGGGAGTTGCCAGTGCCGGGGCAGGGGCAGAACAAACCAGCCTTAGGTTGCATTGACATGGCTCGGTCTGTGGCAGTTGCCAGTGCCGGGGCAGTGAGGTTGCATTGACATGGCTCGGTCTGTGGCAGTTGCCAGTGCCGGGGCAGTGAGGTTGCATTGACATGGCTCGGTCTGTGGCAGTTGCCAGTGCCGGGGCAGTGAGGTTGCATTGACATGGATTGGTCTGTGGAGTTGCCAGTGCCAGGGCAGCGGCAGAACAAACCAGCCTGTGGCTGTGGACGGGGAGCCGGAATGAGAGGCACCGTTGATCTGCCATTGAGGTGACAAGGAAGATGAGGCGGATGAAAAAAAAGAAAGAAAGAAAGAAAGAAAAAGAAAAAGAAAAGAAAAGGAAAAGAAAATAAGTTTGACGGATCCTGGATTGGCCTTTGAGTGGATCCGCATCAACATCAAATGGGTTCGTCCTTGGCCCAGTTCCATGTTTTTACCAAAATTGTGGTGAAATCCGTACAGTGTGTGTGTGTGTGTGTGTGTGTGTGTGTGTGTGTGTGTGTGTGTGTGTGTGTGTGTGTGTGTGTGTGTGTGTGTGGTGTGTGTTAGTTAGCTGTCGGTTTTTGTTTTTTTGTCTTATTCCTTTCCTCTTCCTAGCACTGCTTCTACTACTGCCTCCTCCTATAGCTAGTCCTGCTGCTTCTACTGTTGAAATGTACAGAAGTGCATATATATATATATATATATATATATATATATATATATATATATATATATATATATATATATATTATATATATGTGTGTGTGTGTGTGTGTGTGTGTGTGTGTGTGTGTGCGTGTGAGTGTGGGTGTGTAAAAAGAGGGAGAGGAGAGACACAGAGAGAGTAGCGCAGGCTGAAATATATGAAATAGATGTAAAAAGGACGAGACACTGCAGCCTGGTAATGGCTAAAACACACAGAAAGCAGCAACAAACCAGCAACAAGAACATAGGCTGCCACCAAACCACAGTATATTGTGCACGCTAAATTTCAAAGTCACTGGTAAATGAATTTCAGAACAGCCACTTGCAAGCATGGGACATAATCTACGAGTGGACATCCTATTCGAGAGTGGTGTCAACTGAGTTTAGATTATAGTCTGGTGTTTGACTGGTTAGGAGTGGACACAACATGTGATCGGATGCTATCTTAATAATACACTTTCACGATGTTAAAAAAAAAAGAAGAATAGCTGTGTGAGATCTTAAAGTTGAACAACAGGATGACGTGTCAGTGGAACTCAGCTTTCGTACATTATACATTATTGCTGATTAATTAATCACAGCTCCATGAGCCAACATTAAACATTATTGCTGATTAATTAATCACAGCTCCATGAGCCAACATTAAAACATTATTGCTGATTAATTAATCACAGCTACACGAGCCAACATTAAACATTATTGCTGATTAATTAATCACAGCTCCATGAGCCAACATTAAACATTATTGCTGATTAATTAATCACAGCTCCATGAGCCAACATTAAACATTATTGCTGATTAATTAATCACAGATCCATGAGCCAACATTAAACATTATTGCTGATTAATTAATCACAGCTCCATGAGCCAACATTAAACATTATTGCTGATTAATTAATCCCAGCTCCATGAGCCAACATTAAACATTATTGCTGATTAATTAATCACAGCTCCATGAGCCAACATTAAACATTATTGCTGATTAATTAATCATAGCTCCAGGAGCCAACATTAAACATTATTGCTGATTAATTAATCACAGCTCCATGAGCCAACATTAAACATTATTGCTGATTAATTAATCACAGCTCCATGAGCCAACATTAAACATTATTGCTGATTAATTAATCCCAGCTAACATGAGCCAACATTAAAGATTATTGCTGATTAATTAATCACAGCTCCATGAGCCAACATTAAACATTATTGCTGATTAATTAATCACAGCTACATGAGCCAACATTAAACATTATTGCTGATTAATTAATCACAGCTACATGAGCCAAGTGTATGTCTGAGGGAGATCATTCTGTTAAGTCACAGAGAGCGCAGACAAGGTAATTGAAAAAGAAAAACTATAAAATACTACCGCGTGTGATTTATTTCAGGTATATTTTTTTGCAGCAGTTACCCGGTTTCTAATTGATGAATGTTGAATTGTTTGCACTGTTTGAATCTCATCTGACAGGTTTCTCCAGCTGCCATCTACCTGGACGGCAGAAGCAGGTGAGGACCCGTCCGGCTGGGGACTGAACTACAACTGCCTGCCCACGCCACCATCCACGTTCAAAGGTTGGACGTTGGGCAGTCAAGGCCAGAGTGCCCGTGGACAGGGACCTACGGCAACAAACCGTGTCCTCAAGGCAGGAGTGCCCATGGACAGGGACCTACGCCAACAAACCGTGTCCTCAAGGCCAGAGTGCCCGTGGACAGGGACCTACGTCAACAAACCGTGTCCTCAAGGCCAGAGTGCCCGTGGACAGGGACCTACGTCAACAAACCGTGTCCTCAAGGCCAGAGTGTCCGTTCGAAGCCTCTTAAGGCGAGTGCCCAAGCGAAGGTAATTGGTTTGCAAGTGATATGTCTGTGTGCAGTGAATGGCTTTAGAGCGCTGGTACATGCGTCTCCCTTCCAGGCACACTGATACCTCCCCAAGTGTGGCCGGAGAGGATCGTGAGCAACTGGTCTGTCCGTCGCATTGAGCTGTGGTGTCTGAACATCTTGAAGTTACTTCCAGGGCAGCACAGTGCCAGGCACATCACAGGATTGAGCTGTGAAATAAATGACTGAATGATCAGGACACTCGGTATCACGGTCTCAAAGCCAGACGTGACCTGGAACCGTTCCCAAACCAGATGAAATACCACAGACAACCACAACGTGCACCATGCGCCCGAAATCAAGCTTTATAGACACACGTTATTGCATAGAAACACACAGCACATAAACACATAACGTTCTAGTTGTGACCCTTGTCAATGCTCAAACAACACGTAACTGATCAAGAGCAATGATGAATGACCAAGATGCAACCAACAATGATGAATCACCAGGTGCAGCGAACAATGATAAATGACCAGATGCAACCAACAATGATGAATGACGAGGAACAACCAACAATGATGAATGACGAAGAACAACCAACAATGATAAATGACCAGATGCAACCACCGATGATGAATGACGAAGAACAACCAACAATGATGAATGACGAGGAACAACCAACAATGATAAATGACCAGATGCAACCACCAATGATGAATGACGAGGAACAACCAACAATGGTGAATGACGAGGAACAACCAACAATGATAAATGACCAGATGCAACCACCAATGATGAATGACGAAGAACAACCAACAATGATAAATGACCAGATGCAACCAACAATGATGAATGACGAGGAACAACCAACAATGATGAATGACGAAGAACAACCAACAATGATAAATGACCAGATGCAACCACCAATGATGAATGACGAAGAACAACCAACAATGATGAATGACGAGGAACAACCAACAATGATAAATGACGAGGAACAACCAACAATGATGAATGACGAAGAACACCAACAATGATAAGTGACCAGATGCAACCACCAATGATGAATGACGAAGAACAACCAACAATGATGAATGACGAGGAACAACCAACAATGATAAATGACCAGATGCAACCAACAATGATGAATGACGAGGAACAACCAACAATGATGAATGACGAAGAACAACCAACAATGATAAATGACCAGATGCAACCACCAATGATGAATGACGAGGAACAACCAACAATGATAATGACCAGATGCAACCACCAATGATGAATGACGAGGAACAACCAACAATGATAAATGACCAGAAGCAAACCAACAATGATGAATGATGAGGAGCAACCAACAATGATGAATGACAAATTGCTACCAACAATGATGAATCACCAGGTGCAACCAACAATGATGAATGACCAGATGCAACCAACAATGATGAATGACGAGGAGCAACCAACAATGATAAATGACCAGATGCAACCAACAATGATAAATGACCAGATGCAACCAACAATCATGAATGACGAGGAGCAGCCAACAATGATGAATGACCAGGTGCAACCAACAATGATGAATCACCAGGTGCAACCAACAATGATGAATCACCAGGTGCAACCAACAATGATGAATGACGAGGAGCAACCAACAATGATGAATGATGAGGAGCAACCAACAATGATGAATGACAAATTGCTACCAACAATGATGAATCACCAGGTGCAACCAACAATGATGAATCACCAGACGCAACCAACAATGATGAATGACGAGGAGCAGCCAACAATGATGAATGACCAGATGCAACCAACAATGATGAATCACCAGGTGCAACCAACAATAATGAATCACCAGGTGCAACCAATGACAAGAGCACAGATGACTTACAGTCTGCTCAATCGTAATCAACCATCAAAGATGATGATCACCAACAAAACAAGGGACAACCTTCCGAGTGCAATGACTTGGGGACTATGCTATCTTGCCGCACTCACGTGTTAAGAGAACCTCAAATTTCTGAATGGTCTTGGTGATCAGCGTCTACTATTGCCTTCATACGAAAGACAACTCCCCACAGGGTGGTCTCCCATCCCACAGGGTGGTCTCCCCTCCCCACAGGGTGGTCTCCCCTCCCCTCTCCCTTCCCTCCGCACAGGGTAGTCTCCCCTGCCCACAGGGGGGCCTCCCCTGCCCACAGGGTGGTCTCCCCCTCCCACAGGTTGATCTCCCCTCCCCACAGGGTGGTCTCCCATCCCCACAGGGTGGCCTCCCCTCCCCACAGGGTGGTCTCCCCTCCCACAGGGTGATCTCCCCTCCCCACAGGGTGGTCTCCCATCCCCACAGGGTGGTCTCCCCTCCCCACAGGGTGGTCTCCCATCCCCACAGGGTGGTCTCCCATCCCCATAGGATGGTCTCCCCTGCCCACAGGTTGATCTCCCCTGCCCACAGGGTGGCCTCCCCTCCCCATCGGGTGGCCTCCTCTCCCCACAGGGTGGTCTCCCATTCCCACAGGGTGGTCTCCCATCCCCACAGGGTGGTCTCCCATCCCCACAGGGTGGTGTCCCATCCCCACAGGGTGGTCTCCCATCCCCACAGCGTGGTTGCCTTCCCGAATATTAACTGACGTCCAAACAGACACACTGTGACTGATCCTCTGATCAGAACCCGGACAGCCAGGACGACAGCACACTGAGACAGGGCAGGCCACATCAGCAAAATTTGGGAGTACACAGCTCTCGACAGTGACTCTACGTCTGGTGTCTGACGAGTCTGACAAACTGTACCAACTCATGTCGTTTGCAAAGCCAGCTGGAGATCCACGTCTCTCAAAACACTAGCTGTGACCGAAGTGGTCATACAGAAAACACACCACGACGACAACGACTATCTTGCTGACACCCATCACAACTCCTTCCAGGCCCTTTCACCTACACAAAGCGAGCATGAATACATCTATAGCCAGCCCACTTACCTGTGCCCAAATCATATCAGTCAGTCAGTCAGTCCCCTGACCGCTGGGGTCGTTGGGAGGACGTGATGAGGCAGCAGCCATTTCTCTCCAGGCTCTTCTGTTGGTAGCTGTCGTGAGATCTGGCATAGTCATTTTGGTCCAATCCTTTATATTTTCGGACCAGCTCTTTCTCTGCCGTCCTCGTCTGCGCCCTCTTTCAACGGTACCTTGAAGGTTGGTTTTGGAGAGGGTGTTGTGACGAATGGCGTGGCCAAACCATGCCATCTTCCGTCGTTTGACGGTTGCCAGAAGTGGTTCGTGGGGCCCAACTAGGCTAGTGACCAGGTTCCACACATTATCATTGGTCTTGTGTTCTTTGTAGGAGATGCAGAGTGGTTTCCTCAGGCACCTGGTCTCAAATGCCTGGATTCTTCTTTCTGTTTCGGTCATCAGTGTCCATGTCTCACAACCTTATAACAAGATGGAGAGCCCTAGTGACTTATAGAGCCGGAATTTTGTGTGGAATTTGATGTTGCTCTTCTACACTCTGTTCAGTCTGGCCATCGCTGCTGATGTAGAGTTGATCTTGATTTGGATTTCTGCTGTGCAGGTGCCATCTTTGGACAGGGTTGCTCCCAAGTACCTGAAGCTGGTCACTTCTTCCAGGGCTCACCATTCATGGTTATGTTGGCACTACTGTTAGTCGTGCTGTTGACCATGACCTTTGACTTCTCTGTGCTGACCTCCATGCCGTAGGCACTTGCTCTTGTGACAAGTCTGTTTGTAAGATCCTGGAGCTCAGTGTTGCTGCCCCCCATGAGGTCGATATCGTCTACGAAACGCGATATCATTTCACAAATCTACCAGACGAGAATAAGGAGGGAACAAACCGACATCCTGCCCTCTCACTCACCATTCTTTTTTCCTGTGAAATAAACCTGACAACATCCACGTCATACCCCTTTCTTCAAACGTTTTGTCTGCATGTTTGTCTGACAACACTAACGCCGTGCCTTCGTTGATATCTTCAACAGATTTGTTAGCTTTCAGCAGATAAGGGTGACACAAAGAATAAGGAAAAATGAAATGTAACAAAGATGCAGAACAATCAGTTTCTAAGTGAGAGTAGAACCTTCTCGGGCAACCTTTAGCACATGACTTGGCCACAAAATGCACATTTTACAAAATTAAAAAAAAATGCTTATCCATTTTACATACTCCAAACACATCAAAACAACATCTGACATGGTTAGAGTGTGGATGTTTCACGCTAAAACGGACAAGAACAACTGGGACAGAAGCAGACATGGACAATCATATATCTGTAACACAAGCAGGCTGTATTGAAAACTCATAATACTACATGCTTGGTAAAAGATCAAGGTCACTTCTGCAACTAACTGCCTGTCTTTTCAGACAGTTTTTTTATCACTCAAAGTATGTGGCCAGTATGAATGTGATTCATGATAAATGGATTCAAGAGACCAAGATCTATTCACGTAATCTGTAGTCTTGGCATCTGCATGAGATCCAAGCAACAAGGTCAGAACTGTCGATGTTTTTATTTCTATGTTTGCATGCAAAAGATGCTGATGCAGTAACTACAGCACAACAATATAATACAACGCAATCATTCAGCTTTTTTACATGGTTTAAATAATCTCTAAGGTAAAGAGGAATTCCTGTAATCGCACCAATATTCCGAATCTCATACACATTTTCCAATTAACTGCTTTTCTTTCATCCAAAGGTTCAAGGTTGCTGGGTGAAGATTTCACGGGTCATCTCATTTATAAAGTTGGAGCCACTTTGTGTGCTTCAGTGTTTCACGTGTCCGCTGAGGGGAGATAGTCATTATTCTTCAATGTTTCATGTGTCTGCTAGGATGAGATAGCCATTATTCTTCAGTGTTTCATGTGTCCGCTGGGGTCAGAGAGTCATTATTCTTCAGTGTTTCACATGTCCGCTTAGGTGAGAGCGCCATGATGCTTCAATGCTTCACGTGTCCACTGAGGTCAGATAGCCATTATTCTTCAGTGTGTCCCACAAACAACAAGACGCACAAGAGAAGCTGTGCCGGGTAGCAGAAGAAGCAGGAAAGACAGGCCTCCAAATCAACATAAAGAAAACAGAAGCCATGAGAGTCAACAACCAGCAACGAGACCCACTACGACTACAACAGGAAGACATCATTGAAGTTGACAAGTTTGTCTACCTCGGCAGTGTGGTCAGCAAAGATGGAGGTACAGATGAGGATATCAAGAGTCGCATCAATAAAGCCAGGCACACCTTTACTACGCTACGGCCTATCTGGAATTCCTCTGCCCTCTCACTCCATAACAAGATCAGAATCTTCAACTCAAATGTGAAACCTGTCCTTCTGTATGGTTCTGAAACGTGGCGAACAACAAAGACAAACACCCACAAACTCCAAACATTTATCAACAGATGTCTGCGAAACATTGTGAACATCAGATGGCCAGATGTTATTGCCAACGCAGAACTGTGGAACAAGACCCAGCAAGTTCCAATAGAAATGGAAATCAGAAAACGGAAGTGGGGATGGATTGGCCACACCCTCAGAAAGTCTCCATCCAACATCACAAGACAAGCCCTTGAATGGAACCCTCAGGGCAAAAGAAGAGTGGGAAGACCAAGACAGACATGGCGAAAGAGTACCGACGCGGAAGTGAAGGCCGCCGGAATGACGTGCGCCAAGCTGAAGAAGATCTCCCAAAACCGTGTCCGCTGGAAGAGTGTGGTTGCGGCCCTATGTTCCCCAGGGAATTCAGAGGACTAAGTCAAGTCTAAGATGATTTCAGAAGGTGATCATCAAAACAAGAAATTATGGTCTTACATCAGGAGTAAGAGACAGGACAACATTGGGATTCCAGACCTGAGAAACAACCAGAATAACCTAATACAGGACCCTGAAGGGAAAGCAAACTTACTAAACAAGCAGTTTTGTTCAGTTTTCTCAAATCCCAAACCTTTAATTAACGTTAGACTAAAGGATGATGATAAACTCCCTGAAATGCAAAACATCAAAGTAAACAAAGCAGGAGTATTTAAGTTACTGTCCAACATCAATGAAAACAAAGCTACTGGTCCCGATGGCGTTCCTGGCAAGCTCTTAAAATTATGTGCCAATGAATTGAGTGAGGTATACCAACTACTTTACCAAGCTTCACTGGACCAGGGAGTAATACCTGATGAGTGGCGAGATGCGAGCATTGTTCCCTTATTCAATAAGGGTGACAAAACAAAAGCAGAGAGCTATAGACCTGTATCTCTTACATCCATATCAGCTAACTACTTGAACACATAATATATAGTAGCATAATGGACCATCTTGACAAATATGACTTCTTAAATAACGCCCAGCATGGTTTTAGACAGCGAAGGAGTTGTGAGACTCAACTATAAAAACTCTCAATGATTTTAATAACTGTCTTAACAACAGACAGCAAATAGATGCAATTTTATTAGACTTTCTAAAGCCTTTGATAAGGTTGACCATAAGGGCCTGCTGCTTAAATTAGAACACATCGGCATTGGCGGTTCTTTGCTAAAATGGGCTAGATCATTCCTCGTTGGGAGAACGCAGAAAGTTGTTGTGGAAGGGTCGTCATCCCATTGTAAACCAGTCTTGTCAGGTGTACCACAGGGAACTGTTCTGGGGCCCTTGTTTTCTTAATTTATATAAATGACATAAGTAGAAATCTCTCTCCTGGAACTACTATAAGGCTTTTTGCAGATGACAGCTTAGTATATAGAACAGTCAGAAGCAAGAATGATACACGCATTCTACAAGAAGATCTAAACGCTTAACAAGAGTGGGAAAAAAACTTGGAAAATGGAATTTCATCCCAAATGTGCCAAGTGTTGCGTATATGTAACAAACGCTCACCAATTAGATCAGATTATTCTATCCATAATACTATTCTTAAAGAAACTAATGCTGCAAAATATTTAGGCGTGATTATAGATAGTCGTCTCAAATGGAAAGAACATTACAATTTAGTATGTAAGAAAGCAAATAACATCTTAGCTTTCTTATGCAGGAATATCAATGACTGCCCCCAAAAGGTTAAAGACGACTGCTACAAAACACTGGTTAGACCAGTACTGGAATATGGTTGCTCAGTTTGGGATCCTTACCATCTAAAGGACATTGATAACCTCGAAAAGATTCAGAAGAGAGCAGCACGGTTCGTAACAGGGAACCACATCAGAGAAAAGGGGAATACTAGGAAGAACATGAGGAAATTAGAATGGAAACCCTCAGAAGAGAGAAGAGCTTTCATCAAACTTAACATCTTCTTGAAAGGCAGAGCTAAAGTAATTGATATTCCAATGGAACAACTAGTATTGAATAAAAGTAGCATCAGGAGTGGCGGTCGATGTTATACCATACCTGCATCAAATATTGACAGCCACTTACATTCTTTTTATATCCCAGTTCTGTACGGCTGTGGAACTCACTGCCGGGTGCCATCAAGATTGCCACAAATGCAATCTCATTTAAAAAACAAATTGATTCGACAGTTTTGAGATCTGCATATTGACGATTTTCTATTTTTACTTCCCCAGATATTTTACTATTACCTGGGCCTGAATTTGGCCATTGCTTTTAACTTCTTGAATATCGAGTGCGAGCACTTGTTGCCAAATTTGCTCCAGGGGCCAAAAGTATGAGTCGCACTGTTTAATGTTTTTTATTTTCTTTTTAACATGCGCGCTGGTGACCTACTCGTTTTTGAGTATAACCAGTATTTTAGGAAGAAGAAGAAGATTTCACTTGCTTTCAGGGATTTCTGCTGATGAAATCGTTCACTATTGATCTAAAAGTACGTGAGCTGCCCCTTACCTGACGTCACATATCAGGTCTTCCCACTCACAAGTGACCCTGTCTTTGCGCCAGGTGGTTTCCCCCCAAATACTCCCATTCCTTTCATTTTAACATGTGTGCTTGGAACCACCTGGCTTGTACCTTGATGGGCATGTGAAAGAAAAGAAAGTAATCAGAACCATCTGGCTTGTACCTTGATGGGCATGTGAAAGAAAAGAAAGTAATCAGGAACCACCTGGCGTGTACCTTGATGGGCATGTGAAAGAAAAGAAAGTAATCAGGAACCACCTGGCTTGTACCTTGATGGGCATGTGAAAGAAAAGAAAGTAATCAGGAACCACCTGGCGTGTACCTTGATGGGCATGTGAAAGAAAGAAAGTAATCATGAACCACCTGGCGTGCACCTTGATGGGCATGTGAAAGAAAAGAAAGTAATCAGGAACCACCTGGCGTTGACCTTGATGGGCATGTGAAAGAAAGAAAGTAATCAGGAACCACCTGGCGTGTACCTTGATGGGCATGTGAACCACCTGGCGTGTACCCTGATGGGCATGTGAAAGAAAAGAAAGTAAATCAGCTTTCAAACACACATGAATATTCTCAAAACAATCTGATTGTGTCTGTCTAGAAATACTCGAGTCCTTACGCACACATGGTGTGCAACCACATGGTCAAGAATAGACACTAGCTATCCCATTTTGCAGCATTTGTTCTTATTAAGTAAAATGATTTAGTTTTCACTAATCTCTCATGGCGCCCGTACGTCTGTGATACTTCACTATACCTTGGAACAAAACTCAAGGGGAGTAAACCGTCGCCTTCAGCACAGTTTCTACCATGAAGATGTTTGTAAATGGCCTATTATGCGTGTGATAAATGCTTGCTGAGACAATTCACAAGACTTGCACAGTTTGTTATCATTAGGGAAACTATGATGAGAGAGAAGACGACAATAGAGAGATTGATCGAGTGTAAAGGACGAAGAGAATGGGATCCAGAACAGATCCTTGCGGGACTCCAAATTGCAAGCATCCAAGAGAGGAAGTAAAGAAGTAAGACTTGATGAAAACAAGTTTATTTTTGTCCTTCCTTGCAAGTTTCACTCCAAACTGATGGCAGCTGCAAGCAGATACGATTGTTGTTGAAGAACAGGTTGGATTCAGCAAAGGCAGAAGAATCAAACAGATCTTTAGCCTACGTGTCCATTGCAGAAAATGCCTCTGACACCAAAGGGAATTTTACCACGTCTTCACAGACTTCCAGTGTCTACCAGGAGGTGCCATAGGCCACAATTTAACATCCAGTGAAGCAAATTAATGCTATCCAGCACCAGTTCTCTAAGTAACCAATGCGGTAATCACAAGGGTGCTATTGCACAGTGACTCCATACTTCAGTTAGAGTTTGCTAGGGTTGTCTTCTAGTTCTATCCCCCAGTCTATTCAACGCATCATGACCAATGCACTTGAAGATTCTGACAGCTCAGCTAACATCGGAGAAGAAAGCATCAAGAAGCTTCACTTTGCATCAATGGCCTGTCAGGCAGGGAACAAGAACTCCCCAAAGCTTATCAGAAGACATCGGATGACACATGAACAATATACGCCACAGTAATCGTGCCGAGCAGACCGAGTTGATGGTGATGGCCAGCCACAATACTCCTGCCTGCACTTTGAATATGACTGCCGATTGACGGACACTAGAAAGTGGGGAAGGACAGGGAAAAAGGGGGTGGGGAAGGCTGTTTCTTTGAGGTGGGTAGGGGGTCTTTTTTTTGCGGTGACTAATTGTCACGTGCGAGTACACCTGACAGGGGGGGTTCTTAAACAGGTAATGTGCAGTGGCAGAAACGGAGCGATCACTCAATCCCTCACACCACCAGACCACAAGAGAAAGAGAGGTTTCAACAATATTTTTACTTCACATTACAACCATTTCACTCACACTAGCACTCCAGATGGGGTATGGGTCATAACAAAGGAGAGGAAAAACAGCCGAGAGAGGAAAAGAAAGAAAGAAAAAAACCATGGGGCATAGAAGAGAAAAAGCACTATTCAGAACTAACTGACCTAGGGGACAAAGTAAATAAATAGACCACAAAAACCCGCCAATATCCTGGGATCCCGCTACCGTCCCAACCTAACCCACTAAACCGCTACAAAGACATTAACATAACAGAAGAAAGACAGTACTAGAAACAATAATACATCAAACAGGACCTAGTCAGGGTTAAACAAAACAATAAGAAAAAGAAAACGAATCAGTGACCGGCTTCAGGCCCACACACACACACGCCCAACCCACACACCCACACCACACACGACTGACGACTCATCTTATCCTGTGCCCGAGGAGGTTCACCGTGGGAGGTGGATCCTAAGAAGGGCGAAGCCCGCAGTGGGCTGGTCTTCCAGTCCGAAGCGAAGATGTCTCAGTGAAGGGTGAGGCACACCTTCAACAGTCCTCAGTGCAGGCAGTGGGCTGGTCTTCCAGTCCGAGGTGAAGGTGTCCCAGTGAAGGGTGAGGCACACCCTCAACAGTCCTCAGTGCAGCGACTGGTGCCTGGATACCGGATGGCGTCTGCCAGGTCCCGGGATGCTGATCCTTCAGCCAGTCCAAGACCGGAGCTGCCGGAAATAAAATGGCAATTTTTCCCGCCCTACGGCGGAGATCAGTCTCCAGATGAGAAGTCATCTTTTTATCGTCTTTGTCAGTGTGTGGCAACAGTGGGTCCGGCAGTGTGTCAGTGTGAAGGGTCACAGTGCCGTAAAAAGGTCAACAATGTCTTTCGTCACTTTAAAAAGGGTAATAAACTATAATAACTTCTTTCACTTTTTCCTTTGCTTTTAACCTGTACTCATGGCATTCCTTGCATCCTGTACCTGGCCTTTCCTGTTTT
>JAFLJL010001043.1:0-43668 GCA_018398815.1 Conus ventricosus
TGAACTTAGTTTGGATGTGCAATACTACACGTGTCATTGTGATTGCCGTCTGCGCAGCTCCATGAACTTTTGAACAGAAGAAAACGTCGAAAGCTTTCATCGCTTTGGACATTTGGTTTCACCTTCGTTGAAGAACTAACATTAATAAGAACTTAGTTAGCGATAGTATTTGCTTATCTGAAATTCTGAGTTATTGTGATTCGTGCTTTGCTGCATGTTGGAATGATTTGAATACTCTGTTGTTGTGGGGTGCATTCATTTTTGAAATCATTTGCTGATATTGATGTTGTGTGCATTCACAGGTTTTGGTACACAGAGAAGGAAGGCAGAGCGGTCGACATGTGTGTGTGTGTCTATAGCGTACGCGTGGCCTTGTTAATGTAATATTGTGTGCTGTTTAGTTTTAGCAAATTATTGGTTGTCTTCTTGGGAGCGCATGTCGTGATGTGATTAATAAATTTAGTAGTTTGTGTACATTTGGTGTGAGTGTGGTTAGGGTGAATCATAGCGAGTGTTTGGCTTGTGGATGAAGGTTGAATGCGGGACTGATCGTTGGTGTGTGAACGCGGGGTGAAGCCCCTGACTTGGTGTTTGCGTCTCCCTCGCGACGTGACAGTGGCGCTGAGGGTGATGAGCAAGACTGCTGCTGTTGCTGTTCAGGGACTGCTGGAAAGCCATACTGCTATGTCCTGACGCACTGCGTCGGCTGGCTTCATCTGTAAGTCTGAGTCAACCTGCACAATTTGCTGTCGGTTCTGTGGCGTCTTCAGCTGATCTGTTCCAGCTTCCTCTTCTGCACGGCTTCCTTGGACTGGCAATGAAGGTTTCCTTCAAGTCATTCTATGGTCTGTGCACAACAGTCCGTAGCCACTGAAATTACAACTCTTTCTTTTCTAGCCGATTCACCTGAGCCTCCCTGTGGTTCTGAAACAGCCGAGAGACTTTCAGCAAAATGGGTCATGCCTTTACGTAGAGAAGGGTTCCATTTCTCATGTTCAGCGTTCTCTGCTATCTCCTCCCTACATACTGGTCCACCTTGGTCATGGAAGCGTGCTGCTTTACGTGTGTAGGAGACAGAGCTTCACACAACTGCCCAGTGTCGCTCCATGGCTGTGCGGCGGTCCTGGTTGGTGTTCGACTTCCTCTCATTTGCTCTCATTTCAGCGCATGTTTGACTCACTTGGGTCTGCTCCTTCGCTTCCTTAACAGTGCTTTCTACTCCTCAAGATGCAGAACCCCTGATGTCAACAACGCCACAGCATCCTGGTGTTCCGGCCTTCGGAGTTGTTCGTGGCAAACATTGTAGCTGCGACCATGCCTTTGGATGTTCTTCGCCACTCCTGGCAATGAAAGTCCGCTGGATTCTCTCCAGGGTCGGACGTGTCCCCAAAGGGTATCGTGTCCTAAGCGCATGACATGCTGCGGAGAGCTTCTGGTACGACAAGTGGAGTGGCAGACGCAGTAGATGACGTATGACGTCTGTGCACCAGTCCCTTGCAACTCACGAACTCAACCGCGCTGCTGCGGGACTCCTTGCTGGCTCCCAAACCAAACTCTGGACGTTGTTGAGGATGGATCCTTTGCTCGCACACTGCGTAACAGTTGAGGATCCTGGTCAAAGTGCCATGCTGAGTCAGGCTTCAGGAGGGTTTCAGGGCCTCTTTCTCTCTCTGTGCTTGGGAACGCGTGGTGCGGCCACAAATACTCTGCTGGCAACTCTGACGATATCTCCCCGACGTTGACCGTCCCCAAAGCACACTGAATTGCCAATCAGTAGGGAGTACGCAGACGCTGAAGGCGACTGCCCACACCTTCCCTTTAAAGTATGTGTAAGACATCTACAGTGCTGTAGATCGGTTGCCCTGAAGGATGATTCGATTCCTAGCACTGGCACTCTTCCCTCGAGGTGCCTCACTTGGGACTAGCTGTTCGATGAAGACCGCTGTTAGCCTCCGGTGGTCCCTAATAGCTTCCACTTTCTTGCCACACACCACCGATGGAAGGTTGGATATGATGGGTCATGACTTCGTTCTCTCCAAAATGCCACCCTAACGTACGAATCGCCGGTCTTGTTTTGTCCTTCCTTTTGGGCAATCCCGAACGAAATGTCCCTTTTCCCCACAGAGGAGCAAAGCTTGGGCTTGGCTCCGACGTTCATGGAATTGCTGAGGACATCGCTTATGGAGGGTGACGACGGTTTGAAGTCATGACTCCCGATCGGCGGGTTTCCTACTTGTTCCTGGTGCAGGCATACGATAGTGACGACGCGCATCTGCGAAGGCTTCCAGCAATCTCGATTGCCCTGGCGAATGTCTTTGGTTTCTCCTCACCCAACTTGAACTGCAGTTCCTGAGATACCGAATTCATGAGTTGCTCCAAGAGGAAACAATCCTTCAATTCCATTCTGAGCTTCAATCCAATATTCCATAGTGCGTCGGAGCGTTCTAACAACTGGTGAAAAGTCTCCTCTGAAGGTTTCCTCATTGTGCGAAACTGCTTTCTATAGGACTCGACAGTCATGTGCATCTCCGGCGAAGAGCCGCTTTTAATTCGGTATAGGAAGCTCCGGGTGGAATGTCGACAAACGCCTCCTTAGCCTTCCCCATCAGGCTACTGATGAGGTAAAAGGGCTTTACTCTGGTCGTTTAGCTGGTACGCCAGCGGCAACCGCCTCCAAAGTGCTCGATGTAGGTATCTATGTTTATCGCTGGCACTTACACTGGCATATGTAGCTTGGGTGGAGCCACCGGAATAACCATGCCCTGATGAAAATTCGCTATTTCCCGATGGTCAGAGCCATGCTCGAAGCAACCACAGACTGTGCTTTGGGTGAATCTAACTGTTGAACTAATTCGGCTCGGAGTCTTTCTCTTCCTCCTTCAAACGACCTCAAGTCCAACTCTTTCTGTTTCTGGGCCTCCCTTTTTAACTGTCTCTCTTTTCTTCGACTCTCGCTCCAGTCTCCTTTCCTCCATCTCCTCTCTCCACGCCGTTCCTTCCCTCTCTCTTCCAAACCTCCTCTCCTCCATCTCCAACTTCTTTTCCTCCATTTCCATTTTCCACCGTCTCTCTCTTTGGCTTCTCTCCCTCCTTCTCCAGTCTCCTCTCCTCCTTTTCCAGTCTCCTCTCCCCTCTCTCTTCTCTCTCTTGCCTCTCTTTCTTCCTTTCCTCTTCTCCTTGGCCTCTCTTTCTTCCCTTTCAATCCCATCAACATAAGAGGATCCATGGGCGCTGGCCCAGAGGATGAGGCATAGGCGAAGGCTGAAAGCGGAAGTCATCTCGAAGATATGGCGGGGGCGAAGTCCCGAGACTGGAGTGGGCAGAGGTCATCTCAGAAGTGTGACCCAGGAGGGGTCATCTCCTGTATTGTGGACACTGCGGTGACTGAGGACGAGTCCCACCAGAAGAAAGCACGACCTGGGTAGTAGGGCCAGTCGTCGCCTGAGTCCATGGACTCCCCATCCCTGGTAGGATTCCTGCACCACGAGTCTGAGAACGTGTGATCGGCGCACATCGTCTACGTGTTCCATAACTTACAGTACACCTCACAAGACACGAAGTCACCGAATCACTAATGATACACGGGATTTGCACAGCCACGCAGAACTCTGACGAACGAAATCCCACGAAGGTTCCGACGTGCGTGTCCACTTCGCACTTAGTACCACGGTCGACTACTTCGAAGGCCACAAAGTATTTGAACCCACCACAAGCCAATATACAGGACGATACTAAATGGATATAAATCCAAGATTATGTAAATAGTCACTAGTTTGAAGAGACCTATCCCAAATTTCCAAAGGGAAAAACGCACTATCTTAAACCATGAATCATAATGGGTAAACCAACACGATGTGTTAACCCACCCTCACTGAGAATGACAACACTCATGAAAGATACTGAATGAGAAATGACGTAAGGGTTTGATTGTAAGTCAAACACGCAGGACACCCTAACAAAACACCACGAGGAAGTGCTTTTATCCACGAACCAGAGTGGTCCACCAACACTATTTCCTCCAAAGTCCAAGTTTCCTACAAGATAGAACCCCAAAAGTTAAAGTTCAAGAATGGGAACTGAAACTGAGTACGCTCACAACGTATCAGCAACTCCAATCTGCTAAATTGCAGCTGTATTCCCACGAGAAGGAAATACGGAGTAGTAACGTTCCACAAATGTAACTCTATGACTAAGGTAGTCAATAACTGTACCAATACTCTCAAAACTGGAAGGAGAAATGACAAAGTCCTACGTGCGACTTTTTGACTAAGTGTAGTCAACACCAACAATCTCCAACCGTAAGTTACAGTCTAAGGTATGTCTCACAAGACAAGAGAGTAGTTTGAACAACAAAGTCAACAATGTATACTTTATGACTAAGTGTAGTCAATCCACAAAACCGTTCAAACTTCGAAGAGAAAGAATGCTTCCACGAACCAAATTACAGTCAAGAGTACGTCCACACTAAGCTAGCCCAAACGAACTGAATCGATTAACCCTGCTAAGCTCAATAAGTAAGCAAACTAACCTCTTCTCACCAATGAACACCGAGTATCCAAATTCAATAACTAGCCAAGAGCTGGAGTTATTCCCCTGAATTCCAACGAAGAGATACCCATTATGTTTTTAAACACTCAAAGCGTTGAGAACAACAATCTTGAAAAGAAAACCGCGCCCAGAAAAACGTGTTCCAAACTCACAACGGTTTTTCCTGTGTGGAAAACAATATCCAAACATGTAATCAATTCCAACACGATGTGGAATTACTCAATAATCAACAAAGCACAAACTCATCAATGTATAACAACCACTGCCTGTGTCACCGGTGTGCCAAGAACCCAACCAAAATTACCTCACCTGGGTAACAAACCTAAATCCATGTCACGACCGACCCCTGGAGGTCTGCCCCGACAGGATCGGTCTAGATGGGAGTGAAGGGAATGACTGACCTCACACGCCTCGCAAGAGCCCACACAAGAAAGATTACGATACAACACCCCATTTATTCACACCAACACACGCAATCACAAATAAATATTTCAACACACGCACCACGCACAAACACAATCAAGCATTCCAACACACACAACATGCACAATCACAATCAAGCATTTCAATACACAACATGCACAATCACAATCAGCATTTCAACACATGACATATACACAATTATAAATAAACATTTCCAGCACCCATCCCTTTCTCATGTCATGTAGTGCACCCACACCCCTGCCTCTCCAAAGTCTACTGGGACACCCTGTCGCACTAGGTGCTCCAAACCGGGTCGGTCCCTGAAGAGAGTCATTCAGGCTGACACCCTTGACGCACACAAACAGACGGTGGAGAGCGCGCCCCGGGGACGGGACGTTGTTGCTGGAGGCCTGGATGGGATCAGGACCGTCCAGCCAAGTCCACAGGCTTTTCCACCAGTACGTGGTCTCAACCAGTGCGTGGTCCCAACCAGTGCGTGGCCCCAACCAGTGCGCGTCCCAACCAGTGCGCGGCACCAACCAGTGCGTGGTCCAAACCAGTGCGCGCACCAACCAGTGTGCGGTCCCAACCAGTGCGTGGCCCCAACCAGTGCGCGGTCCCAAGCAGTGCGCGGCACCAACCAGTGCAAGCTCCGGGTGAAGCCCCAGGGAGGAGGAAAAGTTAACTGGTGGGAAATAAGAAAAGAGGCACTGGAACCCCGCAGTCAGTACTGTCTGACACATGCTGTTAAACCTTAACAGCCACTCGCATGATGGGCGAGGGAGGTCTACTAAATACACCCACAACATCACTCAACAGACCTGAGCATAACGCGGCAAACCAACCAAATCGGGAATGTTCGTTAAAGTCTTCTCATACGAAGCAGGTAAGAGACTGCATTAAATTAACAGGCTATAAAACAAATATGAATTATCTTCATCCTTCTCTCACTCACGTTTAACATTTTCCTTTCTTAGGAATTGAACTAATAAAGCAACATGCTTTACATCTGCCACCACATTTGCAAATAATAATAATTCAATGGCACAATTATCCCCACATTTTATGGCAACATTTCAAAATAACACAAATTTCCCACCACGCATCCAAACGACTAATCATGCGTACGCACGCTCGCGAACATAAAACTCGTTCTCCTTGCACACACAAACAGACGGTGGCCGAAGAATGTGAGCCGGCAATTGTGACAGGGGCGGACGAGCGAGACCAAGCAAGTACCAACCCTGAATCACCAGGTTCACTCCCCATCCCCGCCGACTACCGCATCACCAAATGCATAAAAAGGAGAGAGACTTTAAGATATAATTTTGACTGGCCAGGTTAAAGATTGAATTAACCAGAAAAAGTGGTCTCAAACATATTCTCTTTTATAATTTTGAAAACCAAAAACAAATTGCGCAAAAGAGAAGAATTAGCCGGCTAACATCAAAAAAAAACACAACAACAAATAAACCACGAAACTGATGCTTACCAGCTACCCATGGTGACCCAAAAGAGGCGGTCAAACGACTCCTCTCTGCCCTCTGTCCAGTCGAGAGGACAGCAGCGCAGATGCGGAAAAAGATGAAGTGATGTCTCTCTCCTACAGGCCGACTGTAGGAAATGAAGGTACCGACTGTACCTTCGACGATAGGTGAAGAACCAAGACCGGAGCAGGCGCTCCCAGAGACATCTTCCGCTCGAATGAAGAGAAAACCTGCCCAACGATGGCAGCCGACATGCCACGCTACGTCACAGTGAGCATACCTCAAGCCTAAGAGGATGATGCACGTGCGGCAGGTTACAAGACGGTGAGAAGGCCGATAGACAGCCAGTACAAGAAAAAGTACCAGCCACCGTGAACCTGCAGGATGAATTGCACGGGCAGTGGAATTGAAGAGAGAGAGAGAAAGTAAACCTAACCTGAGCTGAACTACACCAAAGGTGCAACCACACCACAAGCCACATTAAGGGACAGATATACGACAACAACGACGACAACAACCAAATGAACAATCTACTACCCAGATGGGCCATCGTCATAGGCCTCGTAACAAACCCGTGACAAACCCCCCTTCTAAAAGCATCTGTTTCTCTGAGTACAGTGCTCCTTTGAACCTTGACGCATGTGCAAATTCACAACAATGGGACCGAACCCAACCCTCTGTGATCGACAGAGTACGATAAATCCAATGCAAACGTTCCACGAGAATTCCACAGGGAGATACATAATACTAATTTACAAACAACTAAGCAAACCTTCCAACAATGAAAATAACAATCCGAACCATTGGCGATTCACTACCGTTAACATCACTGAGTGAAAACTGTCACACCTGATACAGAGACCAAAAGGGATATAACCCGTTGAGGGGAAGTGTCCTCTGACTGATTTCCAAATGTGCTGACTACGAGCTCGGCTGAGATAGTCAGCATCCGTATTGCGGAACCCTTGATATGGCGAAAATGACTCTGCAGTTCCACTGCCTAACTCATGAGTCGACGACTGACTGGCCGGATCCGGTCCAGGTACTGAGAGGATGATGATCGCTCTCCATACAAAACTCCGGCCGTGCTTCTTCCTGGGCACGCCAGTGCGCGTCAAATCTGCCAGAGAGCTTCAGCAACAGTAGGGCAAGGATAGCCTAAGCGGACAGCCTCTGGTATTGATCGCAGGTCTACCACTAGCGAAAGATAGGGGTGACCGCGATCGGATGGTGGATTGATGGGTCCCACCAGGTCGACACCGACCTTGCTGAATGGCTCCCCAACAGAGGCACTGACCCTAGGGGAACACGCTTCAAGCGACCCTTAGGCGTTGTCCGTTGGCAGACATCGCAACTGCGGCAGTACGCCTAACCTGCGAGTTCATCCCCGGCCAGAAGAAATCCTGTCTACTCGCTCGAGAGTCCGCTTGGAGCCCATATGACCTGCCATGGGGAAATCGTGGCCTGCCAGAGAACAGATTCTCTCAGCTTTGGAGAACGACTAGCTGCTTGGCCACCCTACTGCCTGAGTGAAAACCCTAAAGAGGATCCCCTTGTGGAGCTTAAAGCTCACTTGGCGTGTCGGGCAACTGAGCGGACGACCCACCAGTTGTCGCAGGCGTTGGACATCCAAGTCCCCTGGCCTGAAGACGGATCATGGTAGCAGTTTGGCCTGGCCCGAACCTCGTCAGAGATCGGCTGTAGAACGGGACGCAATTCCTGTTCCGCTTCTTGCTTTGGCGCGTGTGGTAACTCCCACACACGCCTGTACGGGCAGATCCGTAGACACGGAACTGCCGCGTCCGTCCGCAAAGGTGATAGTATTCCCTATGAGAAGGGAATACAGAGGGCGCTCACCGCGATGGCCCACACTTCGCCACAGAAGTAGGGGGTGGAGATAGAAATGAGTACGGAAGGACGGGTGGGGGTAAAACCAGCCTCCAACCCGCACACATCAATAACTAGCGCCCCGCCGGCCTCAGGAGAAACCAAATCCTTTTCCACAAAGATCGTTGATGCTCCGAATCCCTGATGGGTCGACCAAGGAAGACCCAACAACAGAGAGAAACACTGGGGACTCCGTACCACCAGAAGCTGGGATGGAACCCACGTTAGCCGAGGCACGAGAGCGATGGAAAGGACTAGCCCCATGACTACCGGCGGCTTTAGGACAATCTTTCCTAATGTGGCCGGGACGACCACAAAAAAAACACAGTCGGGGTGCTGAGGTCCCCCATGAACTGCCTGCCTTTTTCACCCCGCTAGCATCATCGGCGCCTTATTGCCGCTAAATCCTGTGGAGGGGTTCCTTTTCCGTATCTGGGGGATGCCCAAAGCCCTACGAGCCTCAGCAAACACCTCAGCGGTTTGAGGGCGCAGCCGCGAAATCCTGAGGTGCTGTCCCCGCCTATACGGATCCTCAACTCTGGGGACACGGTGTTGGTAACTGTTCGATGAGAATCAGATCCTCCACTCCAGCTTTGCCAACTGACGCCAGTTTCCCCACGTTTGCGCACCTTCTCCCAAAATGCACGAAGGTCCGTCGTTATTCTTTTTCATGGACCTGAACTTCCTCCTGTACGTCTCTGGGGTAAGGTGGAAACGCTTACGCAGAGTCAACTGGGATGTCTGCATAAGACGCGCCCTTCAAATTTTGAGTGAGCACACACTCCCTTGCAGCACCCAACAACCCCAGAAAAAAGGGGGCATGGCCTTTTGTTCCTCAGACAATTGGTATGAAGTAGCTACCTTGTCAAAATGCTCCTAAGAACATATATATGTCCTCACTAGGGCTGAACCTGGAGGCTTTAATTTTGGCCTCTAACTCTATCACCTGCCTGGTGATTAACCCCCCGATTTACAGATGCGGGAGCCGCGAAAGAAGTTGTTCCATCTCCTCCCTGCGCAGAGCCTCCTGTCTAGCAGTCTCCTCTCTGCGCAGAGCCTCCTGTCTGGCCACCTCCTCTCGCGCAGAGCCTCCTGTTGGCAGCCTCCTCCCTACGCTGATCTAACTCTTCCCGACGGAGAGCAGCCTCTCCCTACGCTGAGCCTCCTGTCTAGCAGCCTCTTCCCTAAAGCTGAGCCTCCTGTCTAGCCGCCTCCTCTCTTCGCTCTTTCCCTACGCGAGCTTCCTGCCTATCTAGCTCTTCCCTACGGGGGCCTCATCCTCTCGTCGCTGTCGCTCCAAAACATCAGGGCAGAGGTGATGTCCTGGGAAGGATTCACCACTCCCGACACGGGATTAAAGACCCGTCTACCCTCTCTGGGTCTCGACTTTCCCATGAGGAAAGTCTCCCTGGGCGTACTCCTTACGAGGGGAAGCATGGAAGAGAGGGCTTTGGTTTCTGCGACTCAACAGAAGCCCATAGTTGCTTCACTATACTCTGCGCTTCCGAGCGGAAGGGGCCAGTCGGGGTCTCAGCAGGAAGATCCCCTAGCGAAGAAGTAGTGAAAGTACTCGCTGGACTATCGGCAAAAGCACTGGAATAAGTAGAAGTCACTGTAAATCGAAGTACTGGTTTCTAATAGTAGGACTACATTTTTAATACCTTTCTTCTTCGACCACGTGTCGCCATACTACCACACCGGACGTTGCCATGACAACATTATCCTACGGTTCTCAAATACAGGGGAAAAGACCCAAATTTCCCCTAGAAAGAACAAATATTTTAGGGGTGTGTGTATATGTGTGTATGTTGTGTGTGCGTGTGTGCGGACAATTCCGGGTGCTCCCACTCTGGCAACACCGCGCTCCACAGCACGAGCAACAGTGCGGTGGTGCTCACCGAAAAAAAAAAAAAAAAACTATGTCCGGCTGCCCCCACTCTGGCAACACCGCGCTCCACACACGAGCAACAGTGCGGTGGGGGTGGCCGGAAAAAAAAAACAAACAAACTGGCAGAAAGGAATCCGGAGAGAGGAAAAAGTGACACTAACGCCGATACACCCACCTATACTCAATAATCACCGGTAAAAAAAAACTGGCTAACTACAAAACAGGAATGGAAGACTGAGCGGCAACAGAAAGGAAAGACTTATGGCCGAATAGGCGTGAGGCACCCGGGGGAAGGAGGTCTGGACACGGTCGACTCCCCCTGGTCTCACCTCGACTCCCCGGTCACACGGAAAGTTCCTTCAGGCCACCAAGACTCCCTACACGCTAGAGTCACCCAGCCAAACCCACGAACAAACACGACAAACTGACTAAACATATACAAAACAGACAGAACTGAACAGGTATCTCCGCGAAACGAGAGAGACAGTCAGAGCCCTTCACATCCCGACGAGCCCCCACAATTGTCACGACCGACCCCCGGGGGTCTGCCCCGACAGGATCGGTCTAGATGGGAGTGAAGGGAATGACTGACCTCACACGCCTCGCAAGAGGCCCCCACAAGAAAGATTACGATACAACAAACCCCCTTTTTTTCACACCAACACAAAACAATCACAAAAATAAATATTCAACACACGCACCACACACAAACACAATCAAGCATTCCAACACCACAACATCACAATCACAATCAAGCATTTCAATACACAACATGCACAATCACAATCAAGCATTCAACACATGACATATACACAATTATAAATAAACATTTCCAGCACCCATCCCTTTCTCATGTCATGTAGTGCCCCACACCCCTGCCTCTCCAAAGTCTACGGGAGCACCCTGTCGCACTAGGTGCTCCAAACCGGGTCGGTCCCTGAAGAGAGTCATTCAGGGCTGACACCCTTGACGCACACAAACAGACGGTGGAGAGCGCGCCCCCGGGGGACGGGGGGTTGTTGCTGGAGGTCCTGGACGGGGATCAGGACCGTCCAGCCAAGTCCACAGGCTTTTCCACCAGTAGTGGCCTCAACCCGTTGCGTGGGCCCAACCAGTGCGTGGCCCCAACCAGTGCGCGGAATCCCAACCAGTGCGCGGCACCAACCAGTGCGTGGTCCCAACCAGTGCGCGGCACCAACCAGTGCGCGGTCCCAACCAGTGCGTGGGGCCAACCAGTGCGCGGTCCCAACCAGTGCGCGGCACCAACCAGTGCAAGCTCCGGGTGAACCCCAGGGAGGAGGGAAAAGGTAACTGGGGGGAAATAAGAAAAAAAGGCACTGGAACCCCGCAGTCAGTACTGTCTGACACATGCTGTTAAACCTTAACAGCCACTCGCATGATGGGGGGGGAGGGCTACTAAATACACCCACAACATCACTCAACAGAAACCCGAGCATAACCGGCAAACCAACCAATCGGGAATGTTCGTTAAAGTCTTCTCATACGAAGCAGGGAAGAGACTGCATTAATTAACAGGCTATAAAACAAAATGAATTATCTTCATCCTTCTCTCACTCACGTTTAACATTTTCCCCTTTTTTAGGAATTGAACTAATAAAGCAACCATGGCTTTACATCTGCCACCACATTTGCAAATAATAATTTAAATTTAATGGCACAATTATCCCCACATTTTATGGCAAAAATTTCAAAATAACACAAATTTCCCACCACGCAATCCAAACGACTATCATGCGTACGCACGCTCGCGAACATAAAACTCATTCTCCTTGCACACACAAACAGACGTGGGCCCAAGAATGTGAGCCCGGCAATTGTGACAGGGGCGGACGAGCGAGACCAAGCAAGTACCAAACCCTGAATCACCAGGTTCTCTCCCCTCCCGCCGACTACCGCATCACCAAATCATAAAAAGGAGAGAGACTTTTAGATATAATTTTGACTGGCCAGGTTAAAGATTGAAAATTAACCAGAAAAAGTGGTCTCAAACAATATTTCTTTTATAATTTTGAAAACCAAAAACAAATTGCGCCAAAAAGAAGAATTAGCCGGCTAACATCAAAAAGAAAAACATAACAACAAAAAAAACCACGAAACGAGCTACCAGCTACCCGTGGGTGACCCAAAAGAGGCGGGTCAAACGAACCCCTCTGCCCTCTTCCAGTCGAGAGGACAGCACGCAGATGCGGAAAAAGATGGAAGTGAAGTCTCTCTCCTACAGGCGACTGTAGGAAATGAAGGTACCGACTGTACCTTCGACGATAAGGTGAAGAACCAAGACCGGCAGCAGGCGCTCCCAGAGACATCTTCCGCTCGATGAAGAGAAAACCCCGCCCCAACGATGGCAGCCGACATGCCCGCTAAAGTCACAGTGAGCATACCTCAACCTAAGAGGAATGATGCACGTGCGGCAGGTACAAGACAGGGGAGAGGCCGATAGACAGCCAGTACAAGAAAAAGATACCCGCCACCCGTGAACCGCAGGATGAATTGCACGGGCAGTGGAATTAGAGAGAGAGAGAGAGAAAGTAAACCTAACCTGAGCTGGAAAATACACCAAAGGTGCAACCACACCACAAGCCACATTAAGGGACAGATATACGACAACAACGACGACAACAACCAAATGAACAATTCTACTACCCTAGATGGGGCCCAAACGTCATAGGCCTCGTAACAAACCCGTGACAAACCCCCCTTCTAAAAGCATCTGTTTCTCTGAGATACAGTGCTCCTTGAACCTTGACGCATGTGCAAATTCACAACAATGGGACCGAACCCCAACCCTCTGTGTCGACAGAGTACGATAAATCCAATACAAACGTTCCACGATAGAATTCCACGGAGATACATAAACTACATTTATCAAACAACTAAGCAAACCTTCCAACAATGAAAATAACAATCCGAACCATTGGCGATTCACTACCGTTAAACAACACTGAAGTGAAAACTGTCCCCACCTGATACAGAGACCAAAAGGGGGTATAACCCTGGTTGAGGGGAAGTGTCCCTCTGACGATTTTCCAATGTGCTGACTACGGAGCTCGGCTGAGATAGTCGCATCCGTATTGCTGGAACCCTTGAATGGCGAAAATGGACAGATATACGACAACAACGATGACAACAACCAAATGAACAATTTTACTACCCCAATGGGCCAATCGTCATAGCCTCGTAACAAACCCGTGACAATCCAGATCTCAATGTTAATTTCTCAAAATAAGACTTCAAAGATGTTTATCCAGCAAAAAGGCCAAAGAAATCACAAACCTATACAACTGGAATTTGTAACTCAACGCGTTACTCCAACCAGCAACCAACTTATCCAAAGAGAAAAGCAACAAGACATCAACAAACACGCATAAGGCAGGGACGGACAATAGAACTTAAACGACCCGTACCGCAAGGCCATACAGCTAACCCAAATTCTACCGGCGACTGACGTAAACACGGAAGCGCACGTGCATCAACACGGTCACTGGGACACCAGAAAAGAACCGACTCGGTCAAAACAGTGGCCCGATGAGCGCGCCGAAATTCCCGTGCGACACGATCTAGTCCACAGACGGGAACCACGTGCTAAAATCACTGCTCTGTAACTGAATGGGAAACGGATGAAAGGGGGAGGGGGCGACAGAAAAAGGAACAAGTGGCTCTTTGGAAAGACACTAATGTGTATCCACAGACGCTACACTCCCATTCTCAACACACGACTGACAAATTTATTATTCCAATCACCACAGTCACACAAATTAGTGTTGAACAATTAAGAAAGCTCTAACATCAGTAGCTAGATAGAAAGGCAAATAAACTGCTTGTATGTGCGCTAGACAGAAGAGGAAAGCCTATCAACTTAGGGCTAATCCCCTTACACTAAACAACACAGATCATACAACCTAGTGTGTAATAACAAAATAACACACCACCAAAAATAGTCTTTCCTTGTTTTGTGAACTGAAGTAAATAGACTTACGTAAGACCGAGTTTCGCGCAAACACGGTATCGGAACTAAGTGTCAAAGTTTGCCTTGTAAACAAAGCACCAAATGCTTGGCAAACCTGCCTACACTTACCTTACTAACACAGTCGGCGTCTTGGGTACAGGCAAATGCAGACCAAAATCCTAAATCAGTACTAGCACTGATACCGATCACTCTGCACAAGCAAGACCTATTAATCTAGAGTTCAAAACCCCCTTCTTTCTCCACCCAAGTACCTATTCTAACAGTTACTAAGGTAATGAGAAAAGGAGAACGGAACTCTAGAACCAATAGCCGGCGGTACTAGACAAAACAAGACAAACACGGAGACGAACGCGGAACGGAAGCGCCGAAGGTCCGACCACGGAGCACAGAACTCTACTGCCGACAACACCCCCAAAACCGGTCCGCTCCAATGGGTTCCCTACTGACTCTAGAACCCACCCAATCAACCACCCGTCAAATACACGTAAAGAAAGATAGACAGGTCTCTCAAGGGTCAGGCAGTAGTGAGTTCAGAGTGTCGCTTTTACACTACCACATACACATTCCTGTACCCCGCATCTCCACCATAATTGTCACATGGGAGTACACCTGACAAGGGGGGTTCTTATACAGGTAAAGTGCAGTGGCAGAAACGGAGCGATCACTCAATCCCTCACACCACCAGACCACAAGAGGAAGAAGTTTCGACAATATTTTTATTCACATTACAATCACTCACTCGCACTAGCACTCCAGATGGGGTATGGGTCATAACAAAGAAGAGAAAAGATAGCCAAAGAGAGAAAAAGAAAGAAAAAAAATGGGGCATAGAAGAGAAAGGCACTATTCAGAACTAACTGACTTAGGGGACAAAGTAAATTGAATAGACCACAAAAACCCTCCAATGTCCCGGGATCCCGCTACTGTCCCAACCTAACCCACTAAACCACTACAAGGACATTCAGCAAAATAACAGAAGAAAGATAGTATTAGAAACAATGCTGCATCGAACGGGACCTAATCAACTAGAGTTAAACAAAACACACAAAAAAAACCCAACCAAAAACCAACAAAACGAATCAGTGACCGGCTTTAGACCCACACACACGCACGCCAAAACCACACCCACACCACACAAGATTGCACACTCAACTCGAGTCCATGAATCGAGGAGGTTCGCCGAGGGAGGTGGATCCTGTAGAGTGGTGACGTTCGTAGTGGGCTGGTCTTCCAGTCCGAGGTGAAGTAGGTGTCCCAGTAAGGAGACGAGGTTCACCTCCACCAGTCCGCAGGCCCGAAAAACGTCCAGTGCCTGGACGCAGGATGATGACTGCAGGGTCCGTGGACGCTGGTCGTCCAGCCAGCCAAAGACCGGAACTGTAGCTGAAAGAAAAGGGCGAAAAATCCCGCCCTACGGCGGAGATCAGTCTCCAGATGAGAAGTCATCACCCTATAGTCCCTGTTGTCAGTGTGTTGCAGCATAGTGGGTCCGGCAGTGCGTCACAGTGTGAAGGGTAACAATGCCGTCATAAGGTCAACAATTGTCTTTGTCACTACAAAAGGGCTAATAAACTAGGATAACTTCTTTCCCTTTTCCTTTTGCTTTTATTTGACCTGTACTAAGGATACTTTCCTTAGTCAACAAAAGCTCCAATGAATAAAAACAATTAGAATTCATCCACACGTCTGTCACACAAACATATAAGACAAGGACACAACGAGAACGGAACCACATGTGGGGCGATACGGCAGGAATTCCACACTTCGCGGTCTAAATGTTTAGCCCTTCGCATGCTCATGGGTTCCCCGATCCGTCTCGTATCTATAAAGCAACAAGGAAAATGAAACTAACATTTCTGATATCCTTCCAGCTCAAATCACATATTGAGCGAGATAAGCATTGACTCAACCTGTGTAATCCAAAAAAACAAACAAACACAGCTTCCATTGACCGAAATGAAGGGATATTATATAGTAAGAGATTTTCAACTTAGTCCAAAGCGACAGAGTCCTAGCCGCGAAGGACCGAAAACGCAATTAAAGATAATGCGTTTCTACAATTCTACAACAAGACGCATATCTCGATACTATTTCCATACCTGCTCCCCTTCTTTGGAGCAGTTACACACAGAAAAGGTGTGCCTGAGCCAACAGCACATGAAGGCAGAAGAAAAACCTCTCAACCGCTGAAAGGTTAGAACACCCAAATAAAACAACTGTCCAAAACAGACCATATAGTTACCAAAATGGCGGGTGGGCGAGGTGAGAAACGGTTCGCTCCCCAGTCCGATGAAGGGTGGCAGCCGTAACCGTGCCGGTCCACACCGAAGGGACTCCAGGTCAGGGACGACCCAAGGTGGTTCTTCCAGCTGGCAGGGATAGGGATCCCAGAGGTGTCCAGTGGAATACTTTCCGACCCGCTGAAGGGCGAAAGACTCTTCCACAAAACCCACACCGAAGTGGATAAAGAAAAGGGGCCCAGCTAGCAGAGATGGAGATCTCTCCGACTCGACGGTCCGTCAATGAGTGCTACACCATTAGCCTAAACAAGATGGCAACAGGTAAAAAAAAACACAGCTCACCTGTGGCACCTGACACAGCTGATGAACCACGTGGAAAACGATAAAAGAACAGAAAAAGAAAGCTTTAAAGAAAAAAAAAAAGGAGAAATATTGGAGGATGGGAGCCAAATGCACGGACGTAGCGCACCCGGGATGACACAAATAGCACACTGGTCAACACCCGGCCAATGTAGTAAAGATGTCACTGGTAACACTCCACTTTATACTGGGTTTGAAAAGAAATGATTTATCTTCTAAACCAAAAGTATGTACGTCCGTGACACTCTCTCTCACTCCACACACACACACACACACACACACACACACACACACACACACACACCACACACACACACACACACACACACACACACACACAGAGAGAGAGAGAGAGAGAGAGAGAGAGAGGAGAGAGAGAGAGAAGAGAGAGAGAGAGAGAGAGAGAGAGAGAGAGAGAGAGAGAGGGGGATGCTTCATTCGATGAAAATCAATTACAATAACAAGAACAACGACGATGATGATGTTGACGAGAAGAAGAAAAAAAAACAAAAAAAAAACAAACAAACAGAAGAAGATTGATGATAAAAATGATGACCACAGCACTACTACTACCGCTACACTATACTGCTACTACTACTACTGCTGCTGCTACTGCTACTACTACTACTACTACTACTACTACTACTACTACTACTACTACTACTACTGATAATGATGATGATGATAAAATCAATCTAGTTGCAAAGCGAGACGACTGCAGGCGGAAATCTAAACAAATCTTAAATAAATGTTAGCGAACCGCCCAGAGAACGTGGACAAACGAGTCACAACTCAAAACAACGCGTTTTGACCTCTTAGGTCTTCCTCAGGTGAGACATAAACGAATAAAGCAACGAACATTCACTTAGCTTTGATAACTTCAGATCGCTTAGGGTTTAGCGCAAGGAAGGAGATGTTGAATTCCTTGCGCTGAACCCTAATCGATCTGAAGCGATCAAAGCTAAGTGAATTTTCGTTGTTTTATTCGTTTATGTCTCACCTGAGGAAGACCTAAGAGGTCGAAACGCGTTGTGTTTTGTCTTGTGACTCGTTTGTCCACGTTCTCTGGGCGGTTCGCTAACATTTATTTAAGATAAAATGAAAACAAATCATCATCATCATCATCATCATCATCATCATCATCATCATCATCATCATCATCATGAAGTTGATGATTAATTGCAGTGCGTCTATAGCATTGCCAAACATATAACTACTAGATGACCATGGCATTGCTGATAGATTAACCATAACATGATTATAGCATCGCTGATCGATCAACTACTACATGGTCATACCTTAGCTGATCAATTAACCTACTACATGATCATAGCATTACTGATTGATTAACAACTACGTGAGCATAGCATATCTGATCAATTAACTACTATGTGACCATGGCAATACAGATCAATTAGCTGCTCTGTGACTGTTGCATTGATGATTGATTAACTGCTATTTCACTATGGCATTGATGGTCAGTTCACCATGGCAGTATCAATTAACTACTATTGACCATAGCATTGCTGATCAGTTAACTACCATGTGACGCATTGGTGATCAATGAACTGTGATGCAACCTTCACATTGCTAATCAATCAATTACTGTATGATACTGATGTTGTGATTTATTATCATGTGATTATAATTCTGATCACTCACTTACAGTATGTTGACGTTGCGATTAATTCTCATGTAATGATAGCATTGCTGATGAACTACTGTATGACGCTGACGTCATGTGATCATAGCATTGCTGATGAACTACTGTATGACGCTGACATCATGTGATCATAGCATTGCTGATGAACTACTGTATGACTCTGACATCATGTGATCATAGCATTGCTGATGAACTACTGTAAGACGCTGACATCATGTGATCATAGCATTGCTGATGAACTACTGTATGATACTGACATCGTGTGACCATAGCATTGCTGATGAACTACTGTATGACGCTGACATCATGTGATCATAGCATTGCTGATGAACTACTGTATGACACTGACATCGTGTGACCATAGCATTGCTGATGAACTACTGTATGACACTGACATCGTGTGACCATAGCATTGCTGATGAACTACTGTATGACACTGACATCGTGTGACCATAGCATTGCTGATGAACTACAGTATGACGCTGACATCATGTGATCATAGCATTGCTGATGAACTACTGTATGACACTGACATCGTGTGACCATAGCATTGCTGATGAACTACTGTATGACACTGACATCACGTGACCATAGCATTGCTCATTAACTACTGTATGACGCTGACATCGTTTGTTTCCTGTGAATTTCGTTCATTGAATGTTCTAACTCTCTTCCATAGGCTTGTTGTGGTGTCACACTTTAGCCAAGGGGGTGAGCTGCTCGACTCTATTCCTGTCTACCAGAGGCTCTTTCCACTGACATCTTCCACCTGCCTTCAAAGGGCCTTGTGTGGACGGCTGGGCTTTCATCCAGCTGAATATGACACCCCTCCCTCCTCAGCCCGTGAGCGCCACCCTCGTCCCCGCTGTGATTTGTGCTGGAAATGTGCACTGTCATTGCGGAGAGAGAGAGAGAGAGAGAGAGAGAGAGAGAGAGAGAGAGAGAGAGAGAGAGAGAGAGAGAGAGAGAGAGTGTGTGTGTGTGTGTTCTAAACTGGCCACGTCTTGTGATTAGGGCAGAGCACAAAGGGCTGTTTTGACAAGCTCAGAATATGGAGTAAAATTACCATGACTGAACACTGAACACACACACACACACACACACACACACACACACACACACACACACACACACACACGCATGCACTCACGCACGCACGCGCGCACGCACGCACGCACACGCATGTGCGCGCGCGCGCGCGCGCACGTGTGTGTGTGTGTGTGTGTGTGTGTGTGTGTGTGTGTGTGTGTGTGTGTGTGTACCCTCCTTTCCCTCCAAAAGAGCGTGTGGTGCAAAGTGAATAACACTTTAAGCCTTATTTCTCTAGTCTCAATTTGTTTATTTGTCGCCCTGAAAGAAAAGAATGCGAGGCACAGAAACAGTTGCTTGGACCGAGGTGAATGACGCCTGAACATGCACACAGAAGGGAAAACCGTTTTATAAACGTCAGTCTTATCCGTCGGCTTAACTTCATCTGTTTACTGTCTTCACAGAGGGCTCCTTCAAATAACACCCCCACCTTCCACACCCCACACGTACCACCTCTCCCCCTACCTTTTGTGAGAGCAATCTTTCTGCGCTCTGAAGGGAGGGTACAGGTTGGGGTAGATGTCACCCCATCCACCAACAGCTTAAAGAGCGCTGAAAATTTGGGCACATTTTGTTCCTCTCTCTCTGTCTCTCTGTCTCTGTCTGTCTGTCTGTCTGTCTGTCTGTCTCTCTCTCTCTCTCTCTCTCTCTCTCTCTCTCTCTCTCTCTCTCTCTCTCTCTCTCTCTCTCTCTCGGGGGTGCGCAACAAGATGGCGGAAAGAAAGCAAAGTGTGATGTGAGGTCTCGATTGAAATCAGTGTTTTTACTTGTGGAAGTGTCTAAGCAGTTGTTCTAGTACTGGGAAGCAGACAGCAAATATTAGTAAAAGTGAATTAGGACAAGAATGGTGGAAACTGGCCGAGTGGAGAGCCAGGATAGGCCTCTTTGGTGGGTCAACAAAACTGAAAATAAGCAGAGAAAATGGCGACCGATCGAAAAGTGCTGGGGGTGAGGGAGATTCTGTGGGGATGCATTGGACTGTGCTATTTTGCGCTGATGGTAAGATGTGCATTGGAGATGACTTTGTCGCGTTTGGCCGGTATGCAGTCAGCGTCGACTATGAGAAAACAGTCCCCTCTGGTACCGCGAACGACGTTCGATTTTATGTAAACACGCACGATATGATGACGTCATGGATTGACGTAAACAACACACTGCTACGCTGGCTAACAACAACGCAAGTGTATGAAAGGGGCAGTCCAAGTGTGCTTACGTGTGCCTTGGGGACAATCTTGTTGACGGTGAACCTCTCATATCTACGGAAAAGATTACTGCTGAGCAATGATGTAGAACGGAATCCCGGACCGAATTCTAGCCCGAGTAGCAGCAACATCAATGAGAAGATAGAAGAAGAGGCTCAGAAGATACAACGAAACTTAGAACCCACATTCACAAATATGGAATCTCAAATGGCACAGATACTCGCATCTATAAGGAACTTCACAGACACTCAGAATGCGCTCTCCGATTCACTCAGCACCCAGTCAGACACGATAAACAGAATGGATCAAAAACAAACACAAATGGCAGATACGCTTACTCAACTACACAAAGAACTGGCAGAAACTAAAAGGAACACACAGAGAAATATGGCGCAGTAGAACAGTTAGGAAGAAAACTGGAGCACACGTGGGATAAACTGGATGGCATCGACGATGAACTGGATAGACTAGAAAGTTTTTCCAGGAGGAACATGTGAAGCTATTTGGAATAAAGGAAAACCATAGGTGAGGACTGTGAAAAACTAGTGAAAGAGTTACTGCAAACATATATGCAGGACGAGGAGTGGGCTGAAGATGTTGTAGAGAGGGCCCATAGACTGGGAAGGCCCAATACTGCAAGCCACAATCCGCGACCCCTAATAGTAAAACTGTTGAGGTGGAAAGATACAATCCGGATAATGCAGAACACCGAAGCTAGAGAGAGGATGAGAGGAAATGGAATTAGGGTGGCCCAAGACAGAACAAGGAGGCAGACAGCTGCTTTGAAAAGTCTGAGAGAAGAAGGCAAGACTGGGTACATTTACAGGGGAAAGGTGTACGTCAAAGGACAACCCAGAACATCTTTTGTGCCCGATGGAGCTTCCAGACTGCAGCAGAGAAGACAGGAGGGAGAGTACACTTCCAGGAACCACCAAGGGTTGGAAGGAGGAACGAGGACGACGTGGAACCAGACGAGAGACAGACCGAGGGGTGGGAGTATGAAGAAAACGAGAGCAGGGACTGGGACAATGAGTGGAGAAGGGAGAGAGAGAGGATGAGAGAGGAACGACATGGGAGTGAGGCGGTGAGTGAGAGGGAAAGTATGGGTGGAGAGACAGACAGAGTGTAAGAGAGAGAGCAAAGGAGATGGAGGGAAGAATGGGAAGAGAAAGACAGGGAAGAGAAAAGACAGGAAAGAGTGAGCGGGAGAGAGCAGAACCGCAAGGGAATGGACGCAGAGAATGAGAAATCTGTCAGAAAGAAGGCTGAAAGAAGAAACGATGGAGGTGAGGTGAGAGCGGAAGTGAGCCTGACATGCAGTTGGTATGGGATGAAATTGAAGTTGCTGCGGAATTGGGGGGGTCTCTTTCAGACGAAGAGCAGGAGACGGAGGAAGAAACACAGATGATGAAAAGAGGTGAAGGAAGTATGGATGGAAGAGAGATGCTCAGTGGGGATGAAAGAGAGAGTGGGTTAGACAAAGAAAGGGTGTCAGATATGAGTGACGAACAGAAGAATGAAAAAAAGGGTGCTAGGCCAAAAAGGGGGACAATGGCAAATGAAAACACGCACAGCAAGCAAGCACACACTAGGATCCAACGCAAGCAATACAATGATGGGCAATAAACAAGTACAGAACACTCAAGCTAACACACACAGGAAGGGCAAAAAGACAAAAATGAGGGGAAGGCCAAGGCCATTCACAAATACAAGGTGATAAGGAAGTAGAGGATAAGAATAAGAAAATCTCCTTCATGTGTTGGAATGTCGAAGGTCTGCTGGAGAAATTGTCAGATCCTGATTTTTTGAATTTATAACTGCTTTTGACATCTGTTGTTTATCTGAGACATTCACTCTAAAACATTTTGATTTTGAGACAAAGTTCCAGGAATTTCTACATCTTTATTGTCCAGCCAGAAAATATACTAAAATGGGCAGACCTTCTGGCGGATTGATAATGCTGATCAAGAAGGAGTTATCTGGGTACATTCAGTTGATCAATACTAATATAGAAAATGTATTATGTGTGAAGCTACAAAAAAATTTGTTACAGTGCGACAGAGATGTATTATTTCTTGGTGTGTATGTACATCCGGTTGATAGCCGTTATTATGCAGACAAGGATTATGATTGCACTATAGAAATGATAGAACAATATATTTGTACACAATTGAACAAGGGAATGAATATTTATATATTATAGGAGGAGACTTAAATGCTCGTATTGGGGAATGGGGATTAAATATTGAGGATGAAAATGATATATTCGACAGAGAACAGAATGTGTATGCACGCAAGTCAAAGGATAACATCATCAATGGATTCGGAAAAAGGCTCATCGAACTTTGCGCAAGTTTTAATTTAACTCCCTGAATGGCTTAAATATGAAAAACTTTGACAGTGCATTCACATTCTTCTCGGAAAGGGGAAGTAGTGCTATAGATTTCTATGTATGCTCCATAGAATTAATCGATAATGTTGACAGCTGTTTAGTGGATGAAAGAATGAGTCTCATCATATGCCAATTAGAATGGAGCTTCTGAGTACAGTGCAGGATATTCAGAAAGACAAACAAAAGAGAACATTTACAAAGAAAATAAAATGGGACTCAGCCAAAGTACAAGTCTACATAAATTTCATGGAATCTGAAAGAGCACATGCAACATTAGAACAAATTAAGGAGGAAATTGATCAAGACATAGATACAAGTATAGATAAATTTAATCAATTACTAAAGAATGCTGGAGAATGTATGAGCAAAATATCCAGTTCAGGAGGGGACTATAAACCTACAAATGGGTGGTATGATAAAGTATGTAAGATGGAAAAGAAAAGAAGCAAGACAAGCACTATGTAGACTTAATTTAATAGATAAAAGAAAAACCCTATTAATATAAAGAAAGAAAGGTAATATATAATAACAAACGAACTTTTTATCAAAAAATGATTAGAGGAAAGAAAAAACAATACAGGGAACAGATATTTGATACACTTATGCAAAATCAGAAGGATAGCCAGAAATTCTGGAGTACAATAAAAAACATTAGAAGAAAAAAAAATAAATTACCAGTTATTACATCGGAACAATGGAAAGAACATTTTGAAGCATATTGAACCCCCAAATAGGAGCTACTGTAAGAGAAGAGCAAGTGAATATGGAAGAGATATAGTGCATGAGTTAGATGGGGGAAATAACAGAACAAGAAGTAGGTTTAGCAATAAACAAACTGAAAACAGGAAAATCCCCAGGAATAGATGAAATCCCCCCAGAATTTCTAAAAACAATAGCTAGCAAAATAATACCATATCTAACTAAGTTATATAATAAACTGTTCCAAGAAAGTTACTTCCCTTAGAATGGTCACGTGCAGTAATTGTACCACTCCACAAGAACGGCGATAAGCAAAATCCAGGAAATTATAGAGGGATTTCACTGTTATGCATTTATAAGTAAAGTTTTTACAGCAATAATCAACAAAAGACTTTACACTGGGCAGAAAACGAGAACAAAATTAGTAAGGAACAAGCAGGATTTAGAAGGGGATATTCAACATTAGACCACATTTTCACATTAACAACTATGATAACAAATTGCCTCTATAGCAGACGTAGAAGTAAATTTTATGTAGCATTCATAGATTATCAGAAAGCATTTGATACTGTAAATAGAGACAAACTATGGAAGATACTACAGAAACACAAAGTATCTACAAAAATGCTCAACATGTTAAAAGGTATATACAAAACGTACAAGCTTGTGTTAGATATGGAACTGAACTAACAGAATTGTTCGAATGCCCAGCAGGAGTGAAACAAGGTTGTTTGTTGTCCCCCTTGATCTTTTCTCTATTAATAACAGAAGTGGCGGACAATGTCACAAGAAAAGGCAGACATGGTTATCAATTTCTACCTGGTGCAGAAGAAATTTACACACTGCTATTTGCAGATGACATAGCCCTGATATCATTAACACCAGCAGGTTTACAAAATCAAAATTAAAGAACCTACAACAAGCCTCGGATTCCATAGGTTTAACAGTAAATCTACAAAAAACAAAAATAATGGTTTTTAGGAAAGGGGGCTATTTAGGCAAAAAGGAGAAATGGTACTACAAAGACCAAGAACTAGAAGTAGTAAACAGTTATAAGTACTTAGGTTTCACCTTGACAACCAAACTTTCAGTAGACATTTCACTTTCTGATATGCAGGTAGAGCGAAAGGCAAAATTATGGAAATAATGAAAACTATGTATAGTTTAGGACATATAGATATGGCTATTTACTTTATAACTGTTTGACACTCAAGTTAAACCCTTACTCTTATATGCAGCAGAAGCATGGGGTCTAACTAGATACAAAGCAATAGAAAATATACACTTGTTCGCCTGTAAAAAATATATGGGGGTGGGCAAGAAAACCCCAATAATTTAATATATGGAGAGTTGGGTAGATACCCTATATGCATAGATAGCACAATAAGGGGAATTAGGTATTGGTTTAAGATTATAAAATGGAACCAAACAGACTCCCCAAACAAGCATATGAAAGAGAAAAGACTGAAATAAATAAAACTCAAAATTGGGCATTTAGAAATAAAACACTGTTTAGACATACATGGTTTTCAGAAGTATGGTTAAACGAAGGGGTAGGAGATGAGAACAGATTTATTTCAGTATTAAAACAAAGAATGATTGATTGTCATAAGCAGAACTGGCATGATAAAATAGAAAATAGCGAACGTTTTAATACTTACCGCTCTTTCAAATCCGTGCATCATACTGAAAATATTTTTATGACATCACGATAGCGAAATTTAGAAAAAGCACTAACCAGACTACGTTTAGGGGTAAACGAATTACACATAAACAAAAAGTTCACAGACAAGGATGCAATTACAACATGTCCTTTTTGTCCAACAGAAGAAACTGAGTTACACTTTTTTAAGATATGTCCATGTTATAGACAATTAAGGGAGAAAATATATTTATAAGCATTATAGGAAATAAGGATACATTACACTAAGAAACCTAATTACAAAATGAAAATATGGAAATGACACGTGACATAGCAATGTATACTTTTTATGCATTAAAATACAGAGAAACACAATTATAAGACAAAGAAAAGAGACTTGGTTTTGCTTCTGTGGATTTATAGTTGAATTTAAACTGTTTGTGTATGTGTATCTATATGCATGATTATGTGAATGTTTATGTATAAAATATAAGAATATATGAGTCTTCGTGCATAACACATGAACATGTGTGGGACTACATAATATCTTTAGAGAAGGTTGAATCATGGAAATTAACTCTGAAGGTGTTTTTCAATATATGGAAAGTAATATGACTACCTGAATGAGTACGACATTATGATTGGTGTGACAATATGAACAGATTCACGAAAGAGATGTCATATTCATGAACAAATGCAATTGTATACTCAGAAGTGAAGCAAGACAGGGACTATGTACATATGCATGATGAAAGATAAATATATAAAAACTGAATACAAGGTTGTGATATGAGGGAATGTGAATGTAATATATAGGAAGGAATGGAATTATGGAAATGAATATGTCTTGTGGAAAACATGTGTAATGAATGAATATGAATATGAATGGAAATGCACAACTATGAATGAAGATGAGGGAGAATGAGGCTATTATAATTGGATGATGGAGTATGAATACTTATAAGAACATGAAACAAGACTGTAAAATGTGCATGTGTGCATGAATATGTGTATGTGTATGTATGTGTGTGTATATATGTGTGTGTGTATGTATGTATGTGTGTGTATATGTATATATGTATATGTGTGTGTATGTGTATGTATATGTATATATATATGTATGTGTATATGTATGTATATATGTATATGTGTGTGTGTGTGTATGTATATATATATATGTACATATATTATATAAGACAAAGAAAAGAGACTTGGTTTTTGCTTCTGTGGATTTATAGCTGAATTAAAATGTGTTTACATGTATACGTGTGTGTGTATATTTGCATGTGTGTGTGTATGCATATATATGTGTATATGTGTGTGTATAGTATATATATATGTGTATATGTGTGGGTGTACATCAATGATGTGTGTGCGTGTGTGTATGTATGTATATATATATATAGGTGTGTGTGTATGTGTGTGTATATATACATATATATATGTGTGAGTATGTGAATGTCTATGTATAAAAACATACGAACATGATAAGTTATGTGTATAATAAATGAACATGGACGTGTGGTGATAATATAATACAGAGAAGGTTGAATCATGAATTTAACTCGGAAGGTGTTTCTGGGTATGGATAGTAACATGAATACCTGAATGAGCATGAAATTGTGATTGGGGTGTCGATATAAACAGATTTACGAAAGAGATGTTATATGAACACAAAAAAGATTATGCATGTATCCTCAGGTGTGAAGCGTGACAAGGTCCATGTACATATTATATGCATGATGGAAAGTTAATTATATAAAGTGGATACCAGGGTGTAATAAGAGGGAACGTGAATGTAATATAATATGAAAGAATGGAATTATGGAAATGATTATGTTTGAGGAAAATATGTGAAATGAATGAATATGAATGGTATTGTACAAATGTGAATGTAAATAAGGGAGAATGAGGCCGTTATAAATGGATGATGGAGTAGGAATTCTCATATGAACATGATCAAGGTTGTAAATGTACACATATACATGTGTGTATGTACATATATATATATGTATTTGTGTGCATGTGTGTGTGTACATGTATGGCTAACACCATATGGGAATAATAATGTATACATGTATGTATGTGTGTGTATGTATATATAGGTATGTATATGTATATGTATATATATGTATATATATGTATGTATATATGTGTGTATGTTATATGTGTGTATGTGTGTGTATATATGTGTGCGTGTGTTATGAGAGATTGAGAGGGATTGAGCCTGATTGGATTAAGAGGTGTAGTAGAATTGAATGTAAAACTAATAATATGCAGTTATGCAAGAGTATAGACAATTAAGGTAAACAAGAGGAATAAGTGTAATTATAACCTAAATTGATATGAATCAAGAATGCACGACCAAGCAAATAGGAATAGGGAGGGAGGGGTCATGGAGGAAGCAACTGCAGAGACTGGCTTACACCATATGGGAATAAACGTGGTCATGGGGGGTTAGGCTAGGAATTATGAATGGTCTAAGTCAAATGAGTATGTTAAATGTGTATATAATTCTCAAAAAATAAATAAATAAATAATTCAAGTATAATATAAGGAAACATGTTTTGGAAGTGGAAGGTTTTGAATAGTAATGAATCCGGTATTTACATACACATGTAAAACTACGAAATGATTACAAAGGGAAACACAGACAAATAATTGACCATATAGTGATGAAGTATACAAATAAGGTAAACCAGGAAATAAAGGTAGGAAAAGGATTTAGTGGCAGTAGGTCAACATGTAAAATAGCTGACAGCATGCAGTCGCGTGAGCCACACGGCAGCACACACACACACAGTCCCTCTCGCGAGCTCGCGCGTTCCTTCGTTCTCTCTCGCTCTCTGCTTATAGAGAAGAGAGGGGGGAGCGGGGCGTGAGGTGAACGGGAAGGAGGATGGATCGTCTGCTAAGAAATGGCTGCCCCGTAGATCATAAGTGTGGTTTTGAACTTTTTGTCCAATGATAAACTATTATATGCATTTTGGTTATTTGCCGACGGCTGCTTTGATTATTCAATTTTTAATTCTAGGGATTTGACCACTAAGAGACTCCTCCGGCCAACAGGCAATTTAGGCACATGTGTATGAGGCAAGTGTCGACAAGTCCTACAGAATATGATTATAACTGGCTGAAGAAATAGGGAAAATTACAATTAAAGCGAAAATAATCGAAGGAAAGTACTAACCTGGAAAGCGGTTAAGGTTTTAGTAATTTATCCATGGGGATGCTTAATCCAACGGACACGAACAACACAAGTCCAACACCACATGAACAGGACCACAGAAGTACACACACTGAGTGTCAAAGGTTATCATGGCAGACCCAAGATTCGGGCTTTTCCTTTCCTCTGCACGTTAGAGGGCGCATGCGTAAACATAGTAAACATAAGATGCTTAAAAATAGCACGGCCTTCTGGAGGTTGTGCGACGCAGATGTGGTAAGGTTTCCACTGTGTGCAGGCGGAAAATACGATGGGGGAAATGTAATAGATAACATGTGTTTTGCATGCTGGTATCGGCGGCATTCATATCATGAGTTTTAAAAAATTAATATATATACCTATATTATGTTTAAAAGGAGAACGTACTAAGAAGCATTTGTGTATAATTAAGATGAATTTTGCATGTACATAGGCCTACTGTCACGGAAGGATGTTTTGTTGCAGTCATGGTACATTTTGTTCTAATTATATGAAATTGTTTTTTTCTTTCTTTTTCTTGTTGCGTACTCATGTGAATAGGCTGATGGCCTCACATTAAAGTCACGAGTCACGAGTCACGAGTCTCTCTCTCTCTCTTTCTCTCTCTCTCTCTCTCTCTCTCTCTCTCTCTCTCTCTCTCTGTTTATGGGCGTGTAGGTGGGTGGCTAGGACGAGGTGGGTGTGCAAACACAAAACGCAAGTGGGCAGGTGTGAACGTGTCTGTGGGTAAGGATAAAATGTGTGTGTGTGTGTGTGTGTGTGTGTGTGTGTGTGTGTGTGTGTGTGGTGAGAGAGAGAGAGAGAGGAGAGAGAGAGAGAGAGAGAGAGAGAGAGAGAGAGAGAGAGAGAGAGAGAGAGAGAGAGAGAGAGAACGACAATAGTTTATTCATGTAGGCCATAGCCCCTCAAGAAGGGGTAGGTGAACAAACAGCATATGAAATGAACAAAGGGAGGAGAAAAACTGACATAAGATTACTAAGAAAATCAACGAATGTAATAACGCGCATTGCTATGAGGTTCCAATGTCTCTAGAGAATGTAAATATCTATGTTCAAGACCACCCATCTTATTTTGCACGAAAACCCTTCTTTTCACATACAAATCACGTCCGTCTCATGTCAGTTTTAGCCAAAATTAACACCTGTTTTTAAACAAATTAACATGCAAAAACCTTCAAAAATCGACGTAATCAGTACTTTAAAAAGGGGGGTTTCCGTGCAAAATAAGATTTGGTGATCGTGAACAAAGATATTTACATTCTCTCCAAGGGCATGAAAATTAAGTACGCTAATCTACTTTCAGCACCATTAATAAATCAGAACGCGCATATTTACATTCTCTTAAGTTAAGAACATGGGGTGATTTTGAGGTGATTTGGGGTGATTTTGGGTGACTTGGGGTGACTTGGGGCGAAAGGTGTCAAGCGTGCTAAAGTGGGTGGAGGTGTCAGGGAATGTCAAGTGGAACTGGTAGGACCACTCTTGACATCCGCAATGCGCCCTGCCAGCCAATCAATACAACTGCTGCCAGAGGGAGAGAGTGGTCCTACCAGTTCCACTTGACATCTGTAACGCGCTCTGCCAGCCAATCAATACTGCTGCCAGAGGGAGAGAGCGGAAAAACCCGGACTCGAAATAGTCCTCAGCTGCCTATTGATCGTTTGACAGCGTGCATTGCAGTGTGCATTACAGTACAGTATGCGTTACAGGCCCATGCCGTGACTTACTTATATTTTAATTGTTGTTTATACTTGAGTAAACCTACTAACTAGGTACATAAAAATTAAGGGTTTACAGTACGCTCTTCTACTTCCAGCGCTATTAACGTCCGCGGGACTGACCCCTTACTACTTTTCTAATATGCTCTTCTACCTCAAGCACTATTAATAAATCAGAACAATCAACTGGCTTTCCGTCTTGATTAGCTATTTTAACATCCAATGAATTTATAGACCCCTCAATTAATTCTTTAAATTGGCTGTTTCCGTCAAAACTATATAACTGATAATCGCAAAACCCTGCCTTAATTGACGGCAGTGCTCGTAGAACTGTAGATGGATAGCCGTTAAACAAATTAGCATTTGTTTTTAACTGTTGTAAATGGACATACAAAATTTGGTTTACGAGAAAATCAGAAGGTTTATTACCTTCAAATTGATAGGCATCTTCTCTTGTACTAAATTTATAAGATCTGTCACTACTGTGAAAGCCTAAGATTTTCGCAAGGCCTTTAGGGAAAGTGTACTCTCTTCTTTCTTCTAGTGGGAAATGTATAGTAATTTTGAGGTTTGCTTCGTTAATTTTTAACAATATGCCAAATTCGCTAAGTACTTCTTTTAAAGAACAAAAGTTGTAATAACCATCAGGTATTTGCACTTGAGTTATTTGATTGCCTTGTTCGTCATTAACATAAATCCAGTTATTTTGAGCTTTTTCAGATATGTTAGCCCACATAACTTTAAAGCCAATTTCTTTAAGGGCAATTCTACAACTCCCGCGCCAATTAACAATTGGATACGTTAAGAACACACGCTCGTTTTGCTTGGTTATATTGATGTACATCTTTTTTTATAACTATTTTAAAAACTATTTAAAAATGGAACCTTTTAAATATAACGAAAGTGCCGCTTACAATGTAGGAGCGTTTTATAACCCCAAATCTTTGAACTTCAGCAATCTAACCATTGCAGTAGATGAATCATACGGCTTCCGGGTTAGACTTGTAAACTCGCTAACTAATATTTAAATCTGCCAATAAAGAGTGACAGAGTGCCATCAGCATGGTCATCCCGCCCTATGACGTTTTACCAGAATCAGTTAAATTTTGCCATTTACTGCGCAATTACTGGCTGCGGTGTTTCATATGCAAACCATTAAACCACCCCAATCTTTTAGTAAGGTCAGTATATAACTTTCATGTTATTACCATGACAGACGAATACCCAACTGAAACTACAAGTCCCCTCCCTAACGACAACGCGTTTAATCCATTTAAAAGCCCAATGGACAATAATGCATATGAAAGAATCTGCAACGAATTTAACATTAATGCTTCAACTGATTTTAGACAAAAGTTAGACCGCAATCATGGGTTAGGCACATTGTATTTGTGGGGTGTAAAAGAGAATATAATTATGACTACTGGCCTGGCCACACCTCTTTCAACCAGACAAACAAGTTCGATTAGAGTCAATTGAACAAAAACACCCTAATGCTTGGGCACATTTATCTTAGATGAAAGTAAAGGCCTAACAATGCCAGGAGTGCAAAGACTTAATGGCTCCATACGGACATACGTTTGGTGCTATTAGGAGCACAAGCACAGACTAAGTCTAGCATAGTAGATCAATCTACAGGCTTTGATGCCAGAAAACAATTTCTAGCCAATTTAGAAGATGATATTAACTCTGCTGTTGATTTACCTGCCAGCATACAAAGGTATCAAGACGTTCTTGCACATGCTAGGTCAAAGGTTGACTTTGTTGTTAGGCCATGGATTATACATGCTACCCTCTGACCTTAGACTGCAGATTGGCATGATACAGAATTATAAACAATGAAATCCTCATAGCTGGAGACGACCAACACTTAGGACACAATCAAGGCTTAAACACAAGGCTCGCTCCATCCATTTTAAAAAAGTACCCAGCCCTGAAGAAAGCGATCCAGTTATAAGCACCCTACAGCCAGAAAGCAGCCCAGAAAGCACTCCACCTGTTGATCTGCCTCACACCGACAGTCACACTAGCAAAAAGACAGCCCTCGTTGTATTTTTAACTTTTACTGGATTAGCCATACTTTATTTCACTAAAAATTAATCCAGCAGCTAGCACTCCTAACGTCCACAGATGGTCAGCCATATAACCGGCAACTTTGCCTATAGTAGACAAAACCCAACTAACAACACTGCCTATTATGCCAGGCAGAGCATCAAGTGCTTTTGGCAGCTAACTTCTTTAATAGGTTTGCTAGATGATGCAATTGTTTCTAATCCAACTTTTACCAGGCTGAAGCGTTGGAGGAGCTACTGGCCCGTTGGCGCACCACCTGTTAAAGCATAAACGAGTGTAGAGATAGCAAACCCAACAGCTGTTAATATACTAACTATTGTAATCCCCTGTTCCCTGAACAGAGTCTTTATTCTTTCAGCTAGCGTAGTGTTTTCATAAAGTATTCTGTTTATAGTTTCTCTTATTCTGCTTGTTTGTGATGCTATCTGCGCTCTGTTAGTAGACAGCACTTCTAACCTGGCTTTCCTTAGCAACCTTAAATCTTGTATTTTCTGCTGTATTCTAGCCTTTTCTTCTCGCCCTAAATTGTTATCGTATGCATCAGCCATTTTTTTTTTCTTCTTCTATCTCTCTATCCAGCTCACCAAGTTTAGCCAAATTGTTTTCCAGTTCACCCCTTATTGTCCGCAGAGCAGCAATAAGCTCCAGGATTTCTCGCATGGCAATGGCGAATCTTCAATTGTGTTTAACTGCGTCTCCTCATTAAAACTCGTTTCAATTTCTGCTATTAGTTCTTCTGCTCTTCTAATTGATTCATCTGTTTTTTAATTGCATCATCTGCTTGTTGACTTAAATCTTGAAGAGGTATGTTTTGTATTTCAGATTGTGTTGGCAGCCCCCACTCCAAGTTCTGTAAACGACTAACGGCTTCGGCTCTAAGCTCTAAAAGGTTTAATTGTTCTGCCTTAGCAATAGGGAGTTTTTCACCTAATTGTGCTCAGTTTTAAAAACTTGCTTGGGTTTTGCATTGAAGTAGCTTTTACACGGCTCCCTGCACCAGTTCTTATATACAAATGCCCACCATCTTCCTCAAAATCGTTAGGATCAAGCACGCCTGGTAGCTCTCGCCCTATGCTTTTATAGAATGATTGAATTCTTTCTTGCAATAGTTCATGACGTTTTTAGGGAGTAAAGAACCCGCTCCTTCAAGCTCTTCTTGCAATGAAGGCCTAGTTCTGTTTCATCTTCTTCTTCTTCAATAGGATAATCGCGTCAAAATCTTCATCCATATTTTTTATTTATATTCTTTTTTGATTTATAAAACATGAACTCATATGTTGTGACCTCGATCCATACAGAAAGAGAAGGACCCCATGGCGTACAAGGTATAAGGCAGACTGTAATTAGTGTAAATACCCCATCAACAGTTCAGCTGGACAAGCTTTAATAGTTAAGTTCCCTGATCTTGGCACTGGCGATGTTATAATGCCAGGCACTGCTAAACTATCATCAAATAGATATTACATCGACAGATCCTAATCTACTGTTGTTGCTAATTTGGGCAGGGCAATCGTTAAACATATAGCAATCAAACTGGAGGCAGAGAAGTCTTTGTACTAGGCGAGGCAGACATTTTTGCCCTCTATCTGATCTATGGCTACCTAAAAGAGAAAGGAAAGAGAAAGTTATCAGGGAATACAAAGCCCAAACGGCCTCAAGCACAGGCTTAAAGCGGAGGATGCAAAGAATGATGTTAAAGATGAGGCAGTAGCAGAAGCATTTGGCAACAAATTTTGCATTCCTCTAGATTTTGAGCTGTTAAAGACGCATATGCCATATTACCAAGGTGCACTAAAAGAAAAACTTACTTATGAACTGACATTTAATCCTAGCGATTCTGTCATTTTGTCTGAAAGACCCTGAAGCTAAATACACAGTTAGCGACATTTCGCTTGAGTTTGATGTTGTTACTAACCCTGAACTGGCCAGAACAATCTTAACCCAGTATAAAAGTAAAACGGTTATTTATTATGAAAGGGTTATACACTCCACTACAGAAAATAGAAACAAGCGAGACACTCTCTGGAACATACATCTAAATCAGTCTCTAAAGTCTTTAAAAGGAATTTTGTTCTTGTTTACTGAAAAAACAACTCCTTTTCATAGAGAACAGAAGCGTTTTATAATCCAAAATTGAGAAGGTGACTGTGCAATAAATGGCAAGCCTGATCAGTTGTATTCGGGTCGCGGACTTTTACCTCACCAACACTTTGATGAAATAAGAAAGTTGTTTTTGGGAGGTAGGCAAAGGGATCCTGCAGTTGATCGTGTATGTAAAACACTTCGCCTTTATGATGTAAGACTCGAAGACTACTTAATAACTAAATATTGGGCTGTGGCTGGATTTTAGATCTACATTTGACAACAGATTGTTTGGAAGTGGAGAAAGGGTGGGCAAGATGGTATAAAAATAAATATTCACAAGAAAGCAGACGGAAACGCCCCAATAAAATGCATGTTTTATGGTTTGTGATGCTCAGCTAAACATTGAAGAAACAGGTTAAAAGACGTGGCTTATTAAAATGTAGAAGAAATAACCTATTAAAAACAGATGGATAGTTTGAAGTTTCGCGCAAAGATTCGCACTGTTCTCTTATCTGCAGGGATTACTGGGTGTGGGAAAACTGTCTTTCGTACTTGATTTGTTACAAACAATATACAGGTTTCATTACGAGTACATTGTTATATTCTGCACAACCATTAAGCACAACAAGTCTTACAAGAAAGGAAGTTTATTTGGACAGACGATAATATATTATTTAGTTGATCCTAGTGACAAACTGGAGCGACTGTTTAGAGCATTACTATAGACTATTTGAGGGAACTGAAACACTGTTTATTATTGATGACTGTTCAGCTGAACGAGACATTGTTAAAAAAGAAAAGCTCTGTCAAGCTCGCCTTTAGTGGTCGCCACGCCTTGTTTCTGTGTGGCTCTAACTCAAAAATACAATGCTGTCATAAAAGACTTTAGATCGCAGTTAAAAACCGGTTGTATTATTTACACTAGGACAAAGATAGTTTTGAAGAATGTTTAAGTGAAAATTATATAATAAGGGACAAAGATGGGCTAAAAAAATAAAGGAGCAGTTCGAAAAATCTAAGCACGCTAAGCTATGCTTACGGACTGAGCCATCAGTTTCAATACGTTTGTTTATTGTAGATTGTTATTATAATTTTAATATTAAAAAGAATGTTCAGAGGGCCAGAATCAAAAGCGCAGCTAGCTCCTAAATGCATGCAGTAGAGCTAAAGACTAGCATACACAACTGAGTTTGATCTAATAGGAGTGCCAGGAAATGTTTATGGATTTGAGTACACAGATGATGGGGTTACAAACGAACAGAAATTGAAGACAAAAAACGACAGCAATATCCTACCTAGAAGAGATTAGAAATTTAAGGGCAAACGGTTTTGGCAAACACGAATACAAAACTTCATTAAAAGAGAGAATGCTTGGGCGTTGCTTCCTGAAATTGCTTGGAATTAAAGTTTGAACTACGAAGCCCTAATGTATACTTTGATAAGAAAAACAATTTTAGAAAGCCTTAAATGCGGGACCCATTCTGTTAGCCTAGTTCCAGGAACACAACAGAAAAAACAGATTGAAATAAAATAGGCAGGGTTCTGAATATATGCTACAGAGAAAGAAGTCCTTAGCTGAAGTGGAGGATGACACCGTCGGCTTAGAATTTACCCCAACGCTACTGTCACTACCTAGGCAAATGACGATGATTTTTTCGCATATTATTACTCCGTAGGGAGGGTGATCCTAGTTTGCCAGAACATACGTTAATTAGAGGTATACAAATAAAGGCTGAAAACTTGGATGCCCCTCTTAAGCTCGTTATTGCAATTACTAAAAAACGGAGATGAAAAAACCCCCTTGTATCATCTGACAAGTTACTGTGATGGTTGACAAAGACAAACTAACAGTACGAGACTTTATTTTCATTAAGTATATTGATTTTATTGCGTTTTACTCTGTTGATGAAGTGCTGCCAGAAGGATTAATAAGAAGATATTTATAAGATTAATTTAAAAAATAATTTTATTTAAAAAATGGAGGTTCAACAGTTTAGGTTAGAGCAAATAACTGAACTTCAAAAGGAAATAGAAAGCGACTTGGATAAGTATAGGGTACTAGAAAGAAATATGCTAAAGCTTTAAATACTCTTTCTTATGTAATTACTGCTCATCGGCTGTAGCTAGCGTAAGTGCTGGGTCTAGTGTTGCTGTTTTAGCTACTGGGTTGGTAGCGCCAGCCTCTTTAGCATTAGGGGGCCTTGGTTTAGGTTTAGGCGCAATGTCTATGATTGTAAGTGCTGTTTTAAAAAAAATTAACTGCTAAATTACAAAAGCACACTGCCATTGTTGCCCTAGCATCAGCAAAACTTTGTTCATGAAGATTAAGAATAAGCAAATCATTACAGGATGAAAACATTACGGACGAAGAATTTCATAAGCTTACGGCCGACGGTGAGGATTACAGACGACAAAAAAAATTGAACTTCAAAAGGAGTGGAGAAAGACTTTTACTTCACGACAGGTAGACACTGATGCAATTAAACAGAACATTGAAAAACAAACAACATGATCGGTTAAACCCAAAATAGGTACAAAAAAATGTTTAGCAAAAATAAATACTATTAATTTTTGTTAACTCACTGTGTTTGGCGGGACAACTTGCAACTCTTCACGAACAAATGATCTTTTAGGGGCAGGCTTTTTAGCAGAGAGAGTCTCTCTTAAATAATATACGGGAGGGGTTGTTTTCATAATTCTTTCAACTTCATATACATCTACGCTGCATATAGGATCTGTAGCTCTAATTCTAACATCACCTTCTGCCTCTCCAGGAGCATACAAGTATCTTACTTTTAGACCAAACGGCAAGAGTTTTTGAGTCCCCTGCACATCTTCAGTAATGCTATTTTTTTTTTAAATTTGATTGCGTTTACTGGTTTAAGGCCTGTTGCTTTAAATGCTTCATTGTTCATGGCACGTAAGACTGCTGGCAATCTCCTAACCCATTCTGTGTTGCGTGCTCTGTACTTCGTAGTGTCCATAATTTCTCTGTGATATTGATAGGTAAACAGGCATTCAGCTAGATTCTTATTAAAGATTTCTACTAGAGCCTGTGATCGATGGTTGCCTGGGATCCCTCTCTTAACTGTAACATGATGTTTTAAAAACAGCTGGTTTACAGAGCCTTTAAACTCTTTTCCATCATCAACCTGGATCATCCTAGGATACGTTAATGGGCCTCGCATGTGATTTGTTGTAAAGCCACAGCCACAGCAGTTGAGCTTTTGTCTGTTAAAGGTTCATCGTCTTTGTATCTTGAAGCCATGTCAACAACTGTCAGAGCATACTTAAACTTTTTTTTTCTAACTTTGTCATGTGGAAGATACAGCAAATCCATCTGGTGGGTGTCATTTGGAACAGAGTTAACAAATCTCGGCCTTTTAATTCTTTTGGGGGCAGGCAGATATATTTGCCAAATTGCGTGTTTTGAAAGCCAGTCTTTCGCATCTGATTCAGACACTCTAGCAGCTTTACTCAGTTTTTCAAGAGCAGTCTTTCCTTTCCAATACCCTTCAGGAGAATAATATATTTGTACTTCGTATTGTCCATATTTTAAATGCATTTCATTTTACACAAGAAAGTGAGCAACAAGATAGACTGAGGTCATGCCAACTGCAATAAAAACTATCTCTGCAGTCTTCTGTTCCTCAGATGGTTCATAAAGACAAAAGAACAAAGAACTAAGAGAAGAGCTTCGAAAAAGGATTGAGAAAGGAGAGAAAGACATTGGAATCAGAGGTGTGAAAATAGTGAAAGTACAGTGGAAACCTAGGCCTGGCCAAGATGATAAAGAAGAAAACTGACAATCAAAATACAAGAACAAAGAACATGTGAATAGTTTTAAAAGGTATGTAGATAGAAAATCTGTGCAGGAACTGTCATACACGTTCTTGTACACAAATGCAGATGGACTGTTGAACAAAAAAGATGAGTTACTTCTATTAGCTGAAGAAAATAAACCTCACATTATAGTAATAACAGAATCTATAGCGAAAAACCAAAAAGGGGTAAATTCTGTCGAATATTCAATGCCAGGTTATGAGCTATTTTTCAATGAAAATCCCAAAAGAGGTATAACTGTATATGTGAAGGACTCTATAAATGCAAAAGTATACAAGTTTACAAAAGGAAATGACTTTGATGAAAACTTGTGGATTACCTTTTTAAATAAGGATAGACAGAAAATACTGATTGGAACTATTTACAAAAGTCCAAACTCAACAACTGAAAATGAAGAAAAAATGTTTGAGTTGCTGAAACAAATTAGATTAGAAAGATTCAAATATGTTTGTATAACTGGAGATTTTAATTTCCCAGATATTGACTGGCATGGTACTGGCTCTGGAGAAAGAGGCCAAAAGTTCATAAACTACCTACAGGATGCATTTCTGAACCAAATGGTGAAACAACCAACAAGACACAGGGAGGGACAAAAATCAAATATACTAGATTTAGTACTTGTTAATGATGAAAATATGATATCAGACATTAAGCACTTAGCTCCTATAGGCAAAAGTGATCATGAGGTTTTAATGTTCTCTTTGTACCTAGGAGAGGAGCAAGGAAAAGAAGAATCAAAGCAGTCATATAATTTTAAGAGAGGAAATTTTATACAAATGAAAGAAGAATTGAAGAAGATCGACTGGAATAAACTCAATGATCTTAGTGTAGAACAATGCTGGGTGGAATTTAAAAGTATTTTAAATTCTTTAATAGAAAACAACGTTCCAAAACAAATTATTAAGAAAAATCAAAAAACAGAAACCAAAGTGGATGAATGTAAAGACAATGAAATTTGTAAAAAAAGAAATATAATATGTATCAGAGATTCTTAGTCACAAAGCAGGGGAAAGATTATCAAAATTATATTAAAGCACGTAATACTTGTAACAAAAAAATAAGAAAAGCAAAAAAGGAATTTGAAAAGAAGTTATCAAAGGAATGTAAACAAAATCCAAAAGCCTTTTGGAGATATGTACAATCGAAAACAAAGATGAATACTGGAGTGAGCCCTTTAGAGACTAAGGATGGTGAAACAGTGGAGACAGATAGAGGTAAGGCAGATATTTTGAATACATTTTTTTCTAGTGTATTCACAAGGGAAGATACTAATAATATGCCTGTTCTAGGTCCAGCCTCAAGGTCAAAAGGCATAATGTTGGAAAATGTAGATATTTCAGTGGATGCAATAAAAAAGAAACTTCAATCTTTAAACCCTAATAAGGCATGTGGTCCGGATGCCATCCCATCGAGAATACTAAAAGAGCTAAACGAGGAAATGGCCTTCCCACTTTACATACTCTTTTCTAAATCTGTTAAAGAAATGATAGTACCTTCAGATTGGAAAACAGCTACAGTCATTCCAGTATTCAAAAAAGGTACAAGAACAGATCCAGGAAATTATAGACCAGTGAGTTTAACATGCATTATATGCAAAATTTTTAGAATCATTTATTAGAGAGGCTATTATTAAACATATGACAGAAAATAAATTATATGCTGAGTGTCAGCATGGATTTCGTGCAAAAAGATCTTGTGTGACTCAACTTTTAGAAGTGATGGAAGACTTCACAAAGGAGATAGATAAAGGAGAGAATATAGATGTTTTGTATTTAGATTTTAGAAAAGCATTCGATTCAGTACCACATGAAAGACTTTTAAAGAAATTAGAGTCTTATGGAATAATAGGAAATATACTTGGTTGGGTTAGAGACTTTTTATCAAAAAGAACTCAGAAGGTAAGGATTGGTAGCTCCTTCTCTCATAGTGCTGATGTTATTAGTGGGATACCACAAGGTAGTATTTTGGGACCAATATTATTTACGGTGTTTATAAATGATCTCCCTGTAGAATTAAAGAGTACATGCAAAGTCTTTGCAGATGACACAAAACTGTATAACTCTCCAAAATTACATAAGGAATTACAAAAGGATATTGAAACATTAGTACAGTGGTCTGATACTTGGAACCTATATTTTAATGCAGAAAAATCTAAAGTACTTCATATTGGTAAAACAAACCCACAAAAGGAGTATATAATGAAAATTGGGGGCAAGGAAATAAAAGTATCTAAATGTGAAGAAGAGAAAGACCTAGGTGTGACTTTTGACAAAAACTTATTATTTGACAATCATATTGTAAATAGTATTAATAAAGCTAACAGAATGATTGGAATAATAAAAAGAACCTTTACATTTATGGAAAAGGACACTTTTTTGCAATTATATAAGACACTAGTTAGACCTGTTCTTGAATATGGCAACACTGTATGGTATCCAATGCTAAAGAGACAATCAGAAGCTCTAGAACAGGTACAAAGAAGAGCAACCAAAATGATTCATAATATAAAAGATTACTCATATCAGGAAAGATTAAAATATCTGCAACTTCCAACACTTAAGGCAAGAAGAATAAGAGGTGACTTGATTCAGGCATACAAGATATTTAATGAAATTGATGATGTTGATAAAGCACGCTTTTTTGTACTCCGCAGAAGAATGTTACAAGGAACAGTGAAGATAAGATATTTAAACAATATTCTAGAACGAATTTAAGAAAATTTACTTTTTCTAATAGAGTAACCAACTTTTGGAATAAACTAACACTTAACATCAAACGTGCACCTAGTATTAATGTGTTCAAGAACCTCATTGATAAACATGAATTATTAACAAAAATTAGATATGAATTTGATGGATAATAAGTCTGAGCTAGCCTATGACTGGACCAACGGTTATGAAAAAAAAGGATATATACATACAAAGGGGGCGTAAAAAGCCTAAATAGGCTAAGTTGTATTGATACAATGCCCCTGATCCTGATCCTGATCCTGATAAAAGTCAGACAGTTCTGGTGGTGGCGATGTTAGAAACTTCTTTCCTGTCACTAAGTAATACTCATTCATTGCGTCATTAACGTCTGTAAATGTGTGCTCTGCATGTCCCTGTTCTCTTAACTTTTTATTAATAAAGTGTAAGTGAGCAATTCGTCTTTTCTCGTAAGCGTCTCTTGCCTTAGCTAAATCTTCTATTGCCTTGTTATGACGTTCTCTCTCTTCATCGGACCCCAATTTACTAAACATATAATTGCTTCCAGAAAAGGCTAAAGCATTAACAATAGCTCCTCTCACCATTAGAACAAATCCAGACATCTTTTTATAAATCAATATTTTCTAGATTAATCTTTCTATGCATTAATATTTTCTGGGATAATCCAATGTGTAACAAGAAAGTCTTTTGACGCAATCCCTGCAGTGATTACAACTATAACCTTAACAACGTCCTCAATGTCTAACCTTCCTAGATCAGCTGGCCTCATTCTAAACATGTTTTTTGCTAAGGCGCTATAGCCTATACTAAGACCGCCAATCACAGCAGAGTGGTAAATCGTATTAATAATCTTTTTTTTCACTCATCTTTTTATTAACTAAAAAAATAATTAAAATAATCATAATACAAAAGACTGTCTATGTGCTTTTTAATCAGATAATCTTTTGTTGTTAAAGCTAAAAATAAAGTTGCAGCTAGCTTTGGCGAATCTTCTATCTTTCCCATGTTGGGCGGTTTTATTCCTAACAAACATTTTGCAAGAGGTGAATAGACTATAACACCAACGATAGGCACTGCATAATTAACCAACGTTAAACTCATGGTTTTAAAAGTATTATATTATTTTTTATTGTTTTAAAAATGGATTGTGACGAACTATTAAAGTGTGAGGAGCAAGCAGACTACTCCGTATGCTACTCAGCAGACCACTGCCATAAGAAAAATTATACTCTCTAGCTGCGTGTGGAAAAACTAAACAGTATTTAGGCACTGAACTAAGTGTTGAACAGATTCAGCAACTGTCTACTTCAGACGTTGAGAAGTACTACGCTAGGTACGAAGCACAGCTAGGGTAAAAAATGGTTAGATCGGTGGGGCAGACAATAATTAGTCTATATGCTAAGTTAGTAGTAAGATGGCGCCAGTTGATTCAGAAGAAGATTTAAAATATGATTTATCACAAGATCCGGTTTTAAACAAGTCCCTAGAAACTCTTGCATGTGACATGTATTACAGATTTGGGACGATGTTATGCCCATTCATCATGGGATTAATTACTTTTAATCATATTAAATTTAATCGCAATAAAAAAAAAATGAGTGAGAAGACGCCGCAGGACAGTTCGCAGGAGCAGAATGTACCGCAAGTGAATGTACCACAAGTGAATGTACCACAAGTGAATGTACCACAGGTGAGTAATGTTACTAAGTCTAAAAGTCCTGGACGTGTTGCGGCCGGTCATAGACTAGTTGAATGGCACAGACTGAGAAAAGCAAACCAATCAGCAAAACAAAAATTGTCAGTAATACAACATCGCTGCCAGCACCGCCATCGCAATTAACAACAACAACACAATTAAACGATAAGATGTATTATTATGTATTGGGAGCTGCTGTTGTTGGAGGGTTTATAGCATACAAATACCTAACACCATACCTAACAAGAAAGTCACAAGCTCCCACAGTAAAAGAAGAAGAACCAGTGTCAGGTACTGGGGGTCCCGACGGTCCGAACCACAGGGAGAGTGGAGTCAGGCACCCAAACCACACTCACCACAAAGCACAAGGACCCAGGACATGCACTCAAAGACAATATTTATTGCACCTTGCAACACACTCACACTGCGCACACACACCAAGTGGGGGTGGGAACACTGGCAGAAGAGAGAGGACAGAGAGAAAGGCAGGAGAAAGGAGGGAAAAGAAGAGCGAGATGCAGAGAGATTAACTACTAGATAGGGGTCAAAATAAAATAATAAAGGAAAACACTGTTAAACCACCCAGTCCCGGGGATGCCCCAAATTACACCTCTATTTTCACTTAGAAAGCAAAGAAGAAATAGAGACAATCTAAATATGTTCACATCACAGGGCCTGAATTTTCAGGAAAGGAAGGGAAAAGAGAAAAAATAAATAAAGAAAGAAAGAAAGAAAAAAGAAATGCAGAGGAAACAGAGGGGCCTGGACCACTACCACACCACTCGGACACTTTCAACTAACACTCATTTGTCATCCAAGTTCTATGATGTCTG